>JAUTDX010005433.1:0-23504 GCA_030844895.1 Ambrosia x helenae | reverse complement strand
CATTTAACATTATCGGCTCGTATGTAGTGCAACTCTATTAATGACCACATTGATGTGCACCACCATACGTGCCATATTTAGGTGTGTTTAGCCATAACTTGTGATGGCATTTAAGGATTTCAAAGAGAGATGAGTACATGGGGGTTTCAAATCGCCATGGTCACCTCTACTTTAGGACCTTACATCTATTCAGTGGCGAAGCTTGGTTTCGGAATCGGTGGGGGTTCGGACTCAATTTTTTCGATTGGTAGTGGCAAATCGGTGGGGGGCGAACTTAACCCGACTCAATTTATCTATAAAAATCGCAAATTTATACCACTGCGCCAAAAAACACAGGGGGGCCAGGGCCACCCCTGGCCCTTCTTATCCTTCGCCCCTGCATCTATTCCTGGGAATAGAGAGACTCTCAACTCCAAAATAAACAAAGGACAAAAAATTGGGCTAAAAAAAAGAGACCAATAATCAATGAAGTGGGGAAACAGTACTATAAATTAAAAACACGTTCAATATCAAACCATATATATATATATGCAAAAATACGAACGACAATCACCTATAGAGTCCCCGTAAAAGTGTAAACAAGTCTACGTCCCTAAGACAAAACTACAACTCTACCCTCCCTAAACTATAAGTGCTAAGAAGCTCCTAAATGATAAGTTTTAATAAAATAAGAGAGATAAAACTCGAATACTAGATAAGATGGTAAGTATTTCAAGTCCCAATTGATACTCAAATGAATGTAATTCTATGGCTAACTCCCACAATATTATTTGATTAAGTTTGTTACTAAAAAATTAAGGTTGTTCAAATTGGTCGGTGCCGCTCGTGACTCGCATATCGCTCGCTTAAAAAATGCTCGCTCGATTTTCCGCTCAGCTATGAACGAGTGGCCAGTCAGCTCGGTTTGGTTTAAACAAGCCAAACATGAGCAAATGTCTGCTCGGAATCGGTTCTGCTCGAATCAATTTTTTTAATTTATTATATATACACACACAATTGCAATTATATCAATAGTTTTTATACATACCATTGTATTGGGTTTAACCCAATATATGCAAATAAAAAATAACCAGCCCATATAACTCAATAAAAATTTAACACTAAGTTTAATAGTAAACCCTCAATTAAGAAGTGACAGTCCTTGATTTCTTTATCTTATTAGTTGCCCATCGCCAATCATTGCTTGATATCACCCTAAACTACAATGCGACAAATTTTTCTCTGCAATATGCTCATCGCCTCACGGGCCTCAACCTAAGCCTCATCTTTGGATACTTGGACCTCAATATTAGTGCTATCATCATATAGTTCGACCTTAGTCATTACCCGGGAACAAAAACATCGAATGTAACATTTCAAATTTATGGTTGTCCAAATTGCTCTTTTTCGCTCGTCGCTCGCTAGAAAAAATCCGCTGTTGAAAAATGCTCGCTCGTTGTAAACGAGCCGCTCGGCTCGATTCGATTTGTAAACGAGCCAAGCACGAGCAAAGGTCCGCTTGGTTCAATTTGTGAACAACCCTACTAAAAAACATGATTTTACAATCTAAGATACCCAATACATGGTATTATATAAACCTTACATATCACATTAGAGTCAAACTTGGATTTTTAAACATAATTTACCTGTAAGGCATGTAAACCTAACTCATTCGGGATGCTAAATAATTATCTAATCAATTAACTAGGATATCATAATTACACTTAATAATTAAATCACAAACACGTTTGGACCGGTTTTATTGTGCAAACTTTCCAACAATCAACTCCGGAATTTAAATCTGAAAAGTCTTCAACTCCAAGAACATTTTCTTCGTCATGATTCTCTTAGAATTCATCTTGATCTCTAGTATATTTCGGCTCCTTCCTAGCTTGAACATTCTTGTGACGTTATACTTGACTAGTCATTCGTCCGCGATTCTTTCTTTGGTCATAAGAACTCACACCACCATTTACTCGTTTGTGATTGAGCAAACACTAGCTTTCTTGAATCATAACACAGTCCCACAGAACGTAGGATCATCTTCGATTCAAATGGTGGTGAAACCCATATTCCTCAACCAAAAATAAAAATCAAACCCTGAATTAAACCAACTTGTTCAACCCAAAAGCTTTTAAACCTTACTTGTTCATTCGGCAGCACCTAAAATCAACCTCCTTTTTCAAAACGTACCCAAATTAATAAAAACTGAACCTAACTCGTTCAATAAAAAATTGCCCAATTTTTTTTTTGTTTTGCCTTTTTAAATAGCCAAAAAAAAGCCCACATGTTTGAGGCTTCTTGAATCAAACAAGAAAAGAAATAACCCAAGTTGTTGAACAAACAAAATTTAAAAATAAACCAGATTGTTATATTTAATTCTTTTTGTTGAGTTACTCGTCAGTGCAGCACAAAAAAAAATCAAACATTTGCTTTACCATTTCGTTTAACAACCAATCAAACAAGGGATACCCTCCTTTTCTTCTTTTGAGATAACTAGTCTCGGTATCACGAGCCTAGACTCGCCTAGTCGCCTGTTAATTTTAAATGACCATAAACAAATGGCTTGGTAAGAAACCAACTTGTTTTCGAGCCACCGTTGCACGAACAACCTATTTGTTGCCAGTTACCGTAACAGTACCACGTCGCTGCTCCGACAAAACAGTACAGCCGGCCTCAACCGTCCTGATGGCCAACCCGTTAGACTTGTTAGCCGCCAATGAAGATCCTGATTACTCATTTGATATTGACAATTGAATTTGACTCTGATACCAATTCAAGTCTCAATCGATAGTCAAACGATGTAATATTATGGCTAACTCCGACAATACTTTTTTTTGAACGGCCAACGAATCAATTTCCGAGCACTCTCGGGCACCCTTTTGGCGAATTAGGTACTCGAGAGTACCCGGGCCACCAATTGCCACCAATTCCCGGGAAATCCCGACCACTCACCCGCCCGAAGGCACGACAGTGAAATAATCGGTAAAACCGGTCGGGATCAGGACTCGAACCAAGCCAATGGCCGGTCATCCCTCATTTCCCCTCCACCAATGTCCTCCAAATGTAGCTAGTTGGAATTGAACCCAATCATCCCTTAAGAAACTTTAGGCCCTCAACCAAAATAGGCTACAAGTGTTGGACTAACTCCGACAATACTATTTTTATCAAGTTAATTACTCAAAAACTTCGATTTTTTAATAGGAATACCCAATACATGATATTTATAATCTAACCTATCACATTAGAGTTAAACTAAGGTTGTTTAAACATAATTAATGATGTAGTAAAAAACAATTCATTGTTTCCCTGCATGACCACTATAATATACAAACGGTGGTGATGCTTTTTCAAACGAACCATCTCCTTTTCTTTTTACGGCATGCTGCACATCGGATGACCGACCCTCTCTCCTCTACGACATTACCTTAGAGGTAGTCTCTCCACGTCTAAAGGGTTGCAGATGTTCTAATTTAAAATTGTCGTAAATTAAATATTCTCATGCATTGCTAATAAGTTAATGGTTTAATTATACTTATAAAGTTATAACTTCCATAATATTGATGTACGTGTGAAGGGATGGGATTGAGACACCAAAGATTGAAGTGAGATATGAGAACTTGTCTGTTGAAGGAGATGCTTATGTTGGAGATAGAGCTCTTCCATCTCTCTATAATGCCACTTTCAACTCAATTGAAGTACACCTTCTCCTTTACTTTTCAAGTTTTTTTTTCTTGTACTTATAATGAATTTTTATTTTTTGGTTTCTAATAAATGTAACACAACTGAAGAACATACTACGATTGATTGGGCTAACTCCTTCCAAGAAGAGAAATGTAAAGATCCTTCAATCCGTTAATGGAATTATTAGTCCATCAAGGTATGTTACTTAGTTTTTTTTTTCCCTTTAATTCTATTTAAAGTAAATTACACAAAAAAATGTCTATGTGGGATGTCAACATGTCATCTTTTATCTCTAGGTATCAGAAATTACAAATAATGTTACATTTTTCCCTTTCAAGTAAAAAAAATGAAAAATAAAAATCAATAAACCATTTGAACGGAACTATTTTACAAACATCCATTCGGGGACAATGCATGATGTCCCTTTCTGAAACTTAGGGACAAAAAGTGATCCATTTAATTTACTCTTCTTTTTATTTCTTTTACTGTCCAAAGATTTTGGTTATTATTTATTCTATTAAAAGTATTATTAAATATTACAGGTTGACACTACTTTTAGGTCCACCAGGTGCAGGCAAAACCACATTGTTGCTAGCACTTGCTGGGAAACTCGATCATGATCTCAAAGTAATATTATTCCTGCCAAATCTCCTTAAATAAAAACCTCATTAAGTTTGTTCACTGTTAGATGATGGTTTCATGAAGCAGGTGTCTGGAAGTGTCACCTATTGCGGCCACCAGTTGCATGAGTTTGTTCCTCAACGTACATGTGCTTATGTAAGTCCGTATAACCTTCATACCGGGGAGATGACGGTTTAGAGAGACACTAGACTTTTCACGACGATGCTTAGGTGTTGGGCCAAGATATAAACTACTTATAGATATTCTGAGGATGGAGAAAGAAGCTGAAACCAAAGCTGACCCTTTTATTGAATCGTTCTTGAATGGTAGATCACTTCCAGGCAGAGAAACCAATTTGATCACTGATTACATTCTCAAGGTTTATTATACAAACTCAAGCACTTGCTTTTGATGCTTTCACTTGGCCAAATTGCTTAAAATAATAAATATATTCACTTCATTTTACATTAATTTGGAACTAGACATAAAAGGTTGTGACCAAAGCCATTCTACTGCTCAAACTTCATTATGTTTGCTTGGTTCGATCAATAAAACGATGAATTTTTTTTTAAAGTAGAATTTTTACATAATGGCTGTTACCAATTCTTATGTCTCTAGACAATTTGAAATGAAGTGAATATGTTGCTTTTTGTTGCCTTTTCTCAGTTTCACTTCATATATATATAGTTAACTTGTAAGTGTTAATATTTTCTTATTAGATACTTGGACTGGAAACATGTGCTGATACTATGGTTGGTGATGAAATGAGAAGAGGTATCTCTGGTGGAGAAAAGAAACGTCTCACTACTGGTATAGTCTACATTATTTGTTGATGATGCATACGAGTTTGTTTATCTAACGAATTGTACCTTTTTGACATCACTTCATACACTTGATGACTATTTTACTCCATGACTTAACTAAGTTAATAACTAATTGCTGAAAATTAAGAAACTTCCCAACTGCATATTGTTAGGTCAGGTTTCATTTTCAACTTGGGTTGATTAACCCACCCACTCAAGCTATATAAGGTTTTTGTAAAAAGAATTATGAGTGTCCCAAGCAAGTTTACGTAGTTCAGAGTTAAAATAGCTATCATAATTGATTACAAAATAAAGACGGAACACTAGTTTTAAATAAGAAAATCTATGATGGACAAACCGATAGTGCCATAACATTATGTACCTAGAGCTACAGACAAAAGCTCACACAGAAACATTATAACAATGAAGTATAGACTGACTTTTAGACACATGATTATTGTAGCTAAAGTAAGTAGTTCTCAAACTCTCAAGTTGCAATGTCTCATATCAACTTCAACAGTTACAATCCAAGAAGAGTTGAATGATCCATTTATTTTAACAAAAAAATTTAAAAAAAAAATCTACGAACAGATGAAACTAATGTATGTTTCTTTGGGAAATTGTACAGGTGAGATGTTAGTTGGGCCAGCAAACGTTTTTTTTATGGATGAAATATCGACTGGCTTGGACAGCTCAACTACTTTTCGCATCACCAAGTACCTAAGACAGATGGTTCATGTAATGGACTTAACAATGGTCATATCTCTTTTGCAACCTGACCCTGAGACATACAAGCTTTTCGATGATGTCATATTGATGTCAGAAGGCCAGATTGTGTATCAAGGCCCTTGCCATAACGTTCTTGAGTTTTTTGAGTGGATGGGATTTAAGTGCCCGGAAAGGAAGGGGGTAGCTGACTTCCTTCAAGAAGTAATTTCAAAGAAAGACCAAGAACAATACTGGTTTAACAAAAATCAACCTTACCAATATATCACAATCGCTGAATTTTCACGTGCATTCAAGTCTTTTCATGTCGGACAGAAACTTGAAACAAATATTCATATTCCTTATGATAAATCCAAAACACATCCTGATACTTTGGTAAAAGAAAAATATGGAATATCAAATCTTGAATTACTGAAAGCGTGTTTCGATAGGGAATGGTTGTTATCAAAGCGTAACTCGCTTTTGTACATATTCAAGACGTTCCAGTTGACATTTATGTCACTGGTAGCCATGGCTATGTTTTTCAGAACTGAAATGCATGCGGGAAGTTTAGAAGATGGAGGGAAATTTATTGGTGCACTTTTCTTTGGTCTCCTTATTGTGATGTTTAATGGGATGGCTGACCTTGCATTGACAGTTATGCGGCTTCCAGTTTTTTATAAACAAAGAGATTTGTTGTTGTATCCCGCATGGGCCTTTGCTCTTCCGATTTGGGTGCTTAGAATCCCCTTATCTATTATGGAATCAGGTATTTGGGTGGTTCTTACATATTACACTATAGGCTTCGCTCCAGGTTTCACCAGGTAACATAACAATGAAATGTGTTAAAAAAATGTCATTTTATTTCTTCAATAACCAACATACAGTTTTTGTGGTTTAGATTTGCTCAACAGTTCTTGACTTACTTTGCCATACATCAAATGGCTCTTTCCCTTTTTCGGTTGATTGCTGCTGTTGGAAGAACAGAAGTACTTTCGAGCACCTTGGGTGCCTTTATTTTATTGCTGATAGTCACCCTTGGAGGATTCATAGTAGCCAAGGGTATGGTTTTTATTTTACTTATATATCCAAAGTTTGGGATGATGGACTCACCATGTTCGGTATGTAAAAGAAAGCTTATTCCATAAACCCGAACACAACCCAAGTTGACCGATTTTCACATAAATTAATATGTTCAAATTGCAGCTTTAGCGTCATCTGTGTTTGGGTTTATGGTGCAAATTTTCTTTTACAGATCCAACATGGGTTGTGACTACAAAATTATCATCTAATACCATATCAAAATAATGTGAAATATCTAATGATGTAACTTCAGATGATAGTGAGCCATGGATGTCATGGGGATTCTATGCTTCTCCTATGATGTATGCACAGAATGCTTTGGTTCTAAATGAATTTCTTGACGAAAGATGGAGTGGTGTAAGTTAACTATCTATGACATTCTTAGATCCAATAAAATGTAATGCTTTTTCTTATAAAAACACATGTAGAGCTTCACAACGGTCTATTTGATAATATCTTGTATCATTTTAGTCAATTAACTTTAGTCTCCTTTATGCAGCCCAATATCGATCCGCTAATTAATGCATCAACTATTGGGAAAGCTCTTCTCAAATCAAGAAACTTTTTTACAGAGGAGTACTGCTTCTGGATATCTGTTGGGGCACTTTTGGGGTTTTCGATTCTCTTCAACATATTATTTATAGTAGCACTAACGTTCTTGAATCGTACGTTATAGCTTTTCACCACATTTAATTTTCTTTCTCAGTCTATTGCATTAGATTTGACTATATGAGTCTTTTAATTTTAGCCATTGGTGATACTAAACCCGTGATCAGAGAGGAAAATGATCTAAAGAATTCAGTGAATTATAGAAATAACATGGTCTTTGAAGGTGAGCCATTGCCTTTAATATCATGATGCCTAGCTTTGATAAAAAAAAGGTACAATTCTTTTGACATGTTGTAAATGATTGTGAAGGTACTGATATGGTGGTGAGAAGCACTTCAGGAAGAAACATTTCAACCGTGGAACGAAGAGGAATGGTTTTGCCATTTCAACCTCTTTCACTTGCTTTCAACCATGTCAACTACTACATTGATACGCCTTATGTTTGTCACACTCTTACAATCTGCCATTTTCTACATATTACTATTTATATGCATTCTCCTATTGAAAAATATATTGTATTTAATGGACATAAGTCACAGATTTTTTGCATTCTAACATAAGTATTACTATGATATGACCAGGAAATGAAGGCTAGAGGGATTAAAGATAACCGACTGCAACTGCTCAAGGATGTTAGTGGTGCTTTTAGACCAGGGATATTGACTGCACTTATAGGAGTTACTGGTGCTGGAAAGACTACCTTGATGGATGTGTTAGCAGGTCGTAAGACTGGTGGATACATCGAAGGAGATATCTTTCTTTCAGGATACCCAAAGAATCAATCAACATTTTCTCGTGTTAGCGGTTATTGTGAACAAAATGATATTCACTCACCAAATGTCACTGTTTATGAGTCTCTATTATACTCTGCATGGCTTCGTCTATCTTCAGAAGTTGATACAACTACACGCAAGGTATTTACTTATTATTACCTTTTACTCTATTTTCCATTTTAATTATAAATATTTAAGTACATAAACTTCTATGTTTTCTTTTCTTTCTTGTGTTGACGATTAATGGGAATTATAGATATTTGTTGATGAATTGATGGAACTAGTTGAGCTTCATCCTCTAAGGAATGGAATGGTTGGGCTTCCAGGAGTAAATGGACTTACGATAGAGCAACGGAAAAGGCTGACAATAGCAGTAGAGTTGGTGGCGAACCCATCCATCATTTTCATGGATGAACCAACTTCTGGTCTTGATGCTAGATCTGCAGCGATTGTCATGCGTACTGTAAGAAACACAGTTGACACAGGGAGAACTGTTGTTTGCACTATTCACCAACCAAGCATCGATATTTTCGAATCTTTTGATGAGGTTTGTAGCTTGAAAAGTTAACATTGGGCCGAGATGGGTTGACACATTAACACTTTGTTTGTACAACTTAAAGATAATACATACTTAACTATTGCGTTAATTATGCTTAAGAGTAATACCACTATTAAAAAACTATTGAAGTTATTGAATTAATCGATTTTTAGAAAGTTGTATGCATTAAAAAATGACTTCTGATGATTATCAACCCATCTGACCCATTCTCCTTTGAGCTAGAATTTTCTTATGTGGCTTGTATCCCCTATGCGATGAAATGATGTCCATAATCAACGCATTCATAAGCGAATGGGTCGAAATAGTCACATCTAAGGCAAACTATAAAAGTATTATTTTATCGTTGCTAATCTAGGTGCAATGCTTATATATGATTGTAGCTACTTCTGATGAAGATTGGAGGACAAATTATATACGCTGGACCATTAGGTGACCAATCTCAGAAGCTTGTAGAGTATTTTGAAGTGAGTGTGATTAGCAAATAACAACCATAATCTTGGATACTACAGATGAAATTTCCCTAAAGTTTATTTCCTTTAGGCTATTTCAGGTGTGCCAAAGATAAAGAATGGTTATAATCCTGCCACATGGGCTTTGGAAGTGACTTCTTCTTCTGTTGAAATTCAACTCAATGTTGACTATGCTCAGATTTATGCCAATTCCACCCTCTATCAGTAATTTCTAAGTCTTATATCTTGTATGGTTGTTTTCCTTCTATATTTCTAATATGTTTTATGGATATTCCATGGTGTTTTAGGGACAATAAAAAACTAATTGCGGAACTTAGTGTTCCACAAAGTGGTTCCAAAGATCTCTCTTTTAGTACCAAGTACGCACAACCGTTTATCATACAATGCAAAGCATGTTTGTGGAAACAACATTGGTCATATTGGAGGAACCCACAATATAATGTCGTTCGGTTTATCACTACCATTGTCATTGCTGGTCTATTTGCTGCTATTTTCTTCAAAAGGGTGAAAAATTGTATGTCACTTCATACTTTGCTCCATCAGTTTTAATATTTTCACTTCTTCTATGATTTCACTCTAAAAGGCCACATAAAACAAAACTTACATGTATATAATTGTATATATATAATTGTTTGTTTGCTTTCTTTCCATATAAAAATAGTTATTGTACTTTCTTTTCATTCTTTTTCCTATTATCTACAAGTTATTCCATCTTATTATATTAGGAACAAAGTTTTAGTACAACATGGTGATCCTAATAGGATAAACTTACCTTGAGTCTGTGTATACAGGCATCAAGTACAAGATATTATAGATTTGTCCGGAGCTTTATATGCTGTTGTTCTCTTCCTTGGAGCTATAAATCAAAACTCAGTGCAACCTATTGTTGCTGTAGAGAGAACAGTTTTCTATCGCGAAAGGGCTGCCGGGATGTATTCATCATCACCTTATGCACTTGCTCAGGTAAGATGTGAATCAAAGAAATGTACTCGATTTATTAATATACTAACTTGAATGATGACATTGTGCAGGTGACCATAGAGTCGATATATATTGCTATTCAGGCTAGTGTTTACACCTTTATTTTGTACCCGATGATGGGGTTCGAGTGGACTGCTGCTAAGTTTTTATGGTTCTACTACTATTTGTTTATGAGCTTCATTTACTTCACTTTATTTGGCATGATGACTATGGCATTGACACCAAACCCTCAAATATCTGCTGTTTTGATATACTTTTTCGTTTGCCTTTGGAACTTGTTCTCTGGAATCGTCATCCCAAGACCGGTATTAATTATGTCATGCTTTACTCATTCTTATTTTGAGGATCACCATAGTAGTGTAAACTAATATGTAGATGTATCAAAATGGTGTGTTAGATAGTGAGCGAGTAAAGGATCGGGTCAAAATTGGTCGGTTTTCGCTTATACACAAACCCATGTGTTATAAAGGTTTTTGGAAAACAACTAATGTATTATATTATTACCTTGATAAGTTAACATTAAGTAAAGTATGGTGTTTAATGAATGTCTAATGCATTTGATACAACTCTAATTTGACCCTTTTCCTTTATATATAGTTAAAGTTTTTAACTTAAATGTTTGGTCCCGTTAGAGATAAATCATAATACAATGTATCCCATTTGACAAACCACTAAACATATTTTATATATTGCAGCAATCACCAATATGGTGCAGGTGGTATTATTGGGCGAACCCTTTAAGCTGGACCATTTACGGTCTCATAACCGGCCAAGTTGGTGATGACAATCACACGTTCGAGGTGCCTGTACTTGTAGCATGATTGTGAAAGACTTCATTAAAGAACGCTTTGGTACGAGTATGGATTCCTTCCTGTGGTGGCAATAGCACATGTTGGTTGGATCCTTCTATTTTTTTTCGCTTTCGTGTATGCCATCAAGTTCCTCAATTTCCAACATAGATAACTTATATAATCAAGTTAATGAAAGCTTGCAAGATTGAGTGAAAGTTCGTCAATATTTGTAAAATATCAAAGGAAAGTGTGACTAATATAGAAATAATCAGCAGTCCAAATACCAATATTTGTGACTAAGTATATGTCATTAAGCCTTTTGGTTTATTATTATGTTGTGGAAAACTAGTTTATATATTCTTCTATATCATATTGTGTGATTCCATGAATGACTGTTAAAGCGTATTTAAAGAATCATTCCTCTTTTATTATATTTTGTTTATTCCATGATAATCAATGGAAATGATGGGAAGCCTAATGGTGTGACCGATTGAGAGCCCCTTTCTATTTTTCAATTCATATGGGCTAATGGTTATATTGTGTGAAGGTTTTATCTTTCATTTGAAAACACAGCTAGTACCAAGTGATGCAATGGTCCAAAGTGATGTCATTGTTCAATTTGAATGAATGGGACCATGGTGGCTATGGTGATTGAAACATGAATACTGATGTATTGTAAAATACATCTATTTCCAGTGTATAGTTTGTATACTTTTCCAGTCGTTTAAATAGTGTTTTTATTAGTTTTAGGCTTGTACTGGTATATTTTATTTATTATATGTTCTTTTAGATTTTTATTAGCTTTGGTTCAGTTTTAGTATTTATTTATTTATTTTATATGTTGTAGGTGTTCATGGACGTTGAAACGTAAACGAGCAACTTTGGTCAAGTCAAGAACACCCGAGTCGAAAGCACGGAGTCATAATATTATATATAAATAATAATAGTATACTATATAATAATAATAATACGAAATAATAATAATAATAATAATAATAATAATAATAATAATAATAATAATAATAATAATAAAAAAAGAATAAAGTCAAATGGTGACTTTTGATGTCACGTTGGACGGCCCACAGCCCAAATCAAACTCAATTGTGAGGGCTCCAATATTATGGGGTTAGGATTAATATTTTAAAAGGAGCGGCAGATAATATTATAAAAGGATTCTTTGAAGGCAGCGATTGGGGGAGAAAGGAGGCGCCGCACAATATTCTGTGGAGGAGAACAATTATAAATCAACAGAGGACGCAAGCAGAATAGGATTTCGAAGGAGAGGAGCACGACAGCAGCAGGTTGGAAGGAAACATATTTTAGAGTGAAGGTTGAAGCACTGGTGCGAGCACGGGTCGTTTCTAATTCAATTATTTATTTATTTGCTACCCGTATGAACACCATGAATTTGTCTTGCTTTTATTGTTTTGATTGTGTCATGACTTTTATTGGCTAGACTTTTATCACTACCTAGGTTAAAGATGATTGCATTTGAATAATTTGTTTTCTTTTGGTTTTGGAACTTTTGGTTGTGGGTGAATTTTAAAGTAAAGAACTTTTTATTTTCTGGTTTGATGTGTATGCGTATTTAGTTTTGTCTAATTAATTTTTATAAACTCCACTTGCGTTTTTGTGAATGTCTTTCATGTATGAATGCGGGTTAGGTTGCAGACTGTGTGTTAGCAGCTAGTTTATGGTTAATTGCCTAGGGTTATCCATAGGAGTTGTGATTGTTAGTTAGATAATTCTAAGTGTTCTACCAATTCTCAATAGCTGTAAGGTGCGAGATTGTTGGTCTGTCTAGGTTGTTAAATTGCTAGATCTAGAGGCTTTGTGAGAAGATCTTCCTAGTTTCCCTAGCATTCCTTGTAGACCAAGTCTTATCAGAAATATTGTAGTTACCCCTTGCACTTTCGGGTGTATTGTGACTTTCGCGCTGTGAGGTAGACTGTCTAGCGGGTACTTTAAGATTCGAGTAGGTAAGCCTGTGAGGGTAACCTCTCAACCGGTGGTTTAACAGCTTTTAGGAATTCTACGGGTTATATCTTGAGAATGGTTAGGGTTCCCGTAGTTGACTTTAAGTTTAGTATTTTAAGATCCCGGTTCCACACCAGTTCCATAGTCATTAGAAGCTTATCATTCATGTGTAGGATTCTAGCCTAGGTAGTGCCTTCCCATCATCCGATCCGAATTCCAGTTCCCAATTTGTGTTTTAAGTTATTTTAGTTTCTTTTATTTATTTGCGTTAGTTTGTTAGAAAACCCCCCTTTAAGCAACAAAATATTATTAAGTCAGTATTTAGGATAAGTAATCGAGTCTAGTTTACGTTTTCTAGTAGAGTCTCGTGGGTTCGATACTCGGACTTACTTTAGCTATACTACACTGACCGGTACACTTGCCGGTTGTGTGGTTTAGGTTTAGAGAGTCTTAGGTTATAAATTTAAAACTTAGAGTGTCTAGTTTAGGTTAATTTAGTTAGTTTTTACTAAACCACTTTGAGCACATCAAATACACTTAAAAGTGGTGCTGATACTAATTGTTGTATAAAATACCAATATTTTGATTGTGTGATTATTTGTTGATATGTCATGACTAACTCATTTGGTCAAAATTTACTTTTCTCCCCAATTGATTATTTAGTAACTTCAAAAATCCTCCACAACCCAATTGTTCAATTGGATTATTCAAAGGGAAAATCACCATTTTGGTGATTAACCAAAGGGATTTACCATTTTAGCTATCCCCATCTCTTTGGAATTGCGGTTCACACATTTCGAGGGTCCCCAGGCGTCTCTGGAGACGTTTCCCCTTAGAACCAATGCACCACCAACACGTGTCAACACCCCCTCTGAAACGTCTCGGAGACGTCTCCGCGCCGCCAAGACGTCTCCAAGACTGTAGGAGATGTCACACCCATCGGCTTGGCTGCTGAGACACGTGGCTGTTGGGTCACGTTTGGGTATAAATAGTTGGTTTTGTAGAAAACGAAAATCATATGTTTTACATCATATGTCTAAATATTTCATACTCATATTAATATTTGGTATAATATTTTCAAAACCTTGTTTGGTTTAGATTCTCATGATGTTTTTCTATGTTTTAGTTGGACACACATTCTGTTGAATGTGATCATGCCACTTTTCAAACCCAAGACTAGCAGATTGTAAATACCCGTTCCAAGTCCACATCCTCTTCCTCCACGTCTTCTTCCTTTCCCAACCGCTTATCCTTACCCGCTTTCCACTCCCTTTCTCCTCCTCTCCAGTTTTCTGGTTTAACCTCCAAATATTCTTCCTTTACCATCTTTTCTAGTTTCATCTTCTACAGGCTCATGTTGAAGTCAGAGGAAATAGTGCTACGTTAGTTTTATTAATTTTTAAAATTCATGTATGATTATGTTTGTTTTGTGACGATGTTATATGTTGTGAGTTTGTAATGTTTATTTGAATGTTAATGTTTAAATTGTTTTTTAGATTTATTTATGTTTAATGCAATGTTGATAGCCAACTTTTAAAATTTTAAATCATACAAATTTAATGAAATATAAATAATTTAGAAATAGAAAATACATACATGATGGACGGGGTCAAACATGGTTCTTAATATGTTTAATTGCATGCTTTTAATGTGTTTGGATGCGTTTATTGTTACGAATAAGATTACTACGTGTGAATTGTATTTGTAGGTTAAATGGCGGAATCGGAAGGAATTAAAGGTCAAAAAGCGAAGTGCATCGAGCGTGGATGATGAACTAAGGATATGGATGTGAACCGGACTTTGCTTGAGCAAGAATGAGGATTGAAGGTGTTTGGATTAGAATAAACGAGGATTGGGAATGTTTGGATGAAGATTTGAAGTTAAAATTGATATTTGGATAAAGGGGAAGTAGCGTCGTAGGCTACTGCCTAATGGCCATAGCATACGGGTGGTTCATGCGAGAAATAATCTTGGTAACAGCAGTCCACAACCGTAAGGGACCAACACCCCAACCACTGGAGCGGTTCAAATAACAAAAGACGATCAGGTGAGGTAAACTGTAAGCTACGGTGCCTTCGCCGTAGTTTATGATGAGGATCGATAAAAAAAAGGAAGTTTGTTTGTTGGAGCTTATAAAAGCTATTTGTCAACCCTACTTTGGGACTAACCGTCTATGACCAAAAATAATAAACTTTTGGAGGACTTTGGAGCTGCAAAACTAAGGAGAAACATATCCTAATCGTTCCTTCAATCCGAATCAACATTTTTTCAGGTTTTCGTCAATCCATGGACGTGTATTTCACCAAGATGAGCAACTAAACCACCCGTGATCCTCTCCGGGTGAATGGTTAGTTACGTAGTCGAGGGTTTGTCGATTGTCAAACAATGAATTTTTAAGAAATTACAGGTATGGTTTTTGTATGAATACTTTGGTTTGAACGTTTATTGAATGATTGGCTTGTTTTGATTTCATCAACCATAGCGGTTTTATTATTGGTGGGCATTTATTAATATGCAAGTTTTGATCTTTCAATCTTATGAGTAATTGGTAAACTGTTAAGTTGTAATTAACCAAATCAACAGTATCGATCTGGTTTTCGGCTACTAGTTAGGTCATTAATCAACTTACAATCTAAATCATATTTTAACCACAAAGCATGTCTATGTGATTTCAATTGGCAATTCGTATAACCCGAGGTGATAGTGATTAACTGTACTAGTTAGGTCATTAATCAACTTACAACTAAATCATATTTTCACCACAAAGCATGTCTATGTGATTTCAATTGGCAATTCGTATAACCCTAGGCGATAGTGATTAACTGGGATCCTGGAGATGTTACCATTTCTCATAATTGTTTATAACTCTTTTTCTTTAATTGCATTTTTCTCAACAATCCAAACCAATCGATTTTATTTTCTTGTCTAGTTGAATTCAATAGTTAAATATAACACTTTCTACAACACTCCTCGAGGTTCGACACCCGAGTTACCCTATCTAATAAGGTAGTTGGACTTTTATAAAACTCTTATTTTTGATCGGTCCTTCGATGCTGATCAAATTTTGGCTTCGTAGCCGAGGACTGATGCGCAAAGTGTTTAGTTTTCTTGTTTTAATAAAAAAATCCAAAACACAAAAATATTTTCTTTCTGTTTGTTTCAGTTTATTATTCAAATTTACGCTCGGTTTTCTTATTTGTTTTGTGCAGGTAATTCTTTAGTTGCATGCATCATACAAGACATTCAGGGAAGTCATCCCTGCTAGTATTCGATCCAGAGATTGAAAAAACAGCTTGGCAAAACCGAGTATTTCACTGAAAGAAGAAGGTCATGCATTCTCTTGTATCACAGTTCAGACCATGGAAAACCTAAACCTAACCTCTGAACCGATGTCACAAACTCAATTTTCACCTTCTCCAAGCCATCCATCACCCAACACTTTTAACACATTCGAACCATTACCACAATCCAATACCCAAGCACCACCAATTCCACCATTCCCAAACTTTGACAATCTCCGACCACAACAAAATCAATATTCACCACTTTCACAAACCTCACCTTTACCAAACCCAACCACAACTCATACTCAACCAATACTATCTCTTCCAACCTTTGAAAGTTTTAACCCAGAACATGGATAGTTATCAGCACAAGACCCAACTTTTACTCAAAAACCTTTGACCCATCACTCTTCACCCTATGTGAGTGTTATTTCTGATGACAAAATCCATCATTTCAACAACCTTCATTTAGTTTCAGTCAGAGGATGAATCAAGGAAATTATATATATGATGATGGAGATTTGGATGGGTATGAGGGAAGTCAAGGGCCATAGCAGTTGGCAAGGACACAAGATTAGAATGGTCAGTGGTACCCGCCATAATTCTTTCAAGCTAATCCAGTTAACCAAGGGTATCAAGGGAATCAAGAGTTTCCAGAAGCTCCAGTTCACCATGATCCTCAATAGCAACAAGTTGTGAACAGACTGCTGAGACCAAATACGAGGAATGCAGTGCCACCAGTTAACAATTAAGCAGGCATTCCTCTAAGATTTGAGAGAGGCCCGTATGAGAGGAATTGAAAATCACTTCCGGCCTACCATAGTGAACAATCCATCAGCAGTGGTCATTCCACAACTACATGGTAGGTCATTTGAAGTGAGATCTCAGGCAATTTAGAGTTTGCCTAAATATCATGGGTTGGTGGCTGAGGAGCCGTACATGCATCCCGGGGCTTATGATGCGAGATGTAATACTATTGGGGGACAGTGGTTTACATGAGATAAGGTAAAGTTGGTACTGTTTCAGTTCACTCTAGAGGATAACGCGCAATGGTGGTTCCAATTATTACCTTCGGCTTCTATCCGCACTTGGCGATAAATGCAACAACAATTCCTTGATTATTTCTATACAAGTCAGCAAACCAATGATGCATGAAAGAACATTAGGAACTCTTCTCAACAGCCAGGTGAGCTATTTCATGAAGCACTCACCCGTTTCAATATGATGATTAAAAATTGCCCACATCATGACATCCAACCGTGGGAGTTGATCAACTCCTTTCATGAGGACTACATTATGAGGACCAAGGTGCATTAGATTCTATTTCAAATGGTACATTTGGCATTAACGATGAACATGTTGATTGGGAATACCTCGAGAGGAGAGTTGAGACAATGAAGAGGAAGGCACAGTCTTCGAGAAGGTCAAGGAAAGCCACAGTGAAAGTTGCAAGTGGGGGTAGTACAGGTGATGCTGAGAGGTTAGCTTGGTTAGAATATTAGGTAGCTAACTTAGGGATTAGTGGTCAACCCATGTTTCGGCAAAACTCCTCAAACCCCTTATTTTCCCACCTTACAGTGGTGGTATCTGTTTTTAGTCAAAAATTAAAAACTAGAAACAATTTTGTATTCTAAATCATAAATGTTAGGTAGAGTGCTAAATGTGTTTGAAAATCAGTTATATCTTAAGGATGTCACGTTTAGGATATCAAAGAAATAGATTCTAACAACTATGTTCAGGATAACAAAGGAAATGGTGAGGATGGAACTCTCCAAGATAAAATGAAGTGCTTGATTATAAATAAAATGTAACAATGCAAGAACACTTGATGTATGAGGAAAAACCCTTGATCAATGATGATCGTCGGCACAAAACCACGGGAGGAGTCTAGGCCCCTGCCTTCGTTGTTAATATTAATCAAAAAGTATAAGTACAACTTTGAAACTATGTTACCGTTAATATCTCAACGGTAATAATATTTTTTATTCGAGATTCGTATCTGATCAGCTTGATTTGACATCTGACAGCCTGATACAATGGCTATATCTTAGCCAATGATTTCGGGATGGCCGTTACACATATCACCTGTTTGCCTATATTTACACCTTGATCCTTCCTTTATAACTACATCAAGGTAACTTCGAAAGGTATCTTCCTTCATCTTCTCTCTGTTTTTCCCAACCTTCAATTTTTCTTACAAAAATTTTCCAGATGGGAAAAAAATCTACAAGGACATCTGGCAGTATTGGAGTCCATAAGGACTTAATAGAACAAAATCTTTTAAAGGAGCCTGCGAATGAAGTCTACACCTTCACAGATAAGGACATCCTAAACCTGCAAAACTCAGGCGCCTTCCTTGAGACGGCGGTGTTCCGGCCCTATGACCGGCATGCTAAGTCGGATTTTGCATCCTCAGTTTGGGTGTGCTTCCTGTACTTTCGCTTCCACCTTGGCCATATCATTTCCCTGATTTCATCAAGGAGTTCTTTGATGTGACAGGGATGGCTTATGCTCAGGCTATGCCTGAAGTCTGGAAGATCTTAATGATCTGTAACAAGATCATTGAGAATCATGGCATTCCACTTCAACAATGGGACCTGTGTTATGTTTAAAACTAAAAACTCGGTCAAACCGTTTTGTTCTTCAATTGATTAACCAACCCCTGCTTTTTGCACAATGTTATTAACTCTGAGAGGTCTTGGAAGTCCAAGTTTTTCTTCGTGAGAAGGGACTCCATCCCAGATAGAGATAATATCCCAATGTCATTATTGAAGTGGAGTTGATCATCGATGTGAATTTTTTGGGAGGTATGATCAAAGATTCATCGGATAAACATTTCTTCAGATGGGATACGTGGAAGGCGTCATGAACACCACTGAGCTCTTCCGGTAACTTAAGCTTGTATGCCACTGGATCAATCCTAGCAAGTATTTCAAAGGACCTAAGTATCGAGAGTTAAGCTTCCCAGGTTTACCAAACCATGGTACACCCTTCCAGGGTGAGACTTTTAAGAGTACCTTTTCGCTAACCTGAAATTCGAGTGGTTTGCGACGGCGATCAGCATAGCTCTTTTGACGATCTCGAACAACTTTCAAGTGATCACGGATTTGAAAGATCTTATCGGTCGTTTCTTGAATTTGCTCGGGGCCAGTCAAATATTTGTCTCCAACTTCCGCCGAACACAATGGAGATCTACATTTATGTCCATATAAGGCTTCAAACGGCGTAACCTTGATACTGGTGTGGTAATTGTTATTGTAAGAAAACTCAACCAAAAGTAAATGAGAATCCCAGTTTCCACCGTAATCGATTATGCACACACGTAGCATGTCCTCTAAGGTTTGGATAGTCCATTCGCTCTGGCCATCAGTTTATGGGTGATAGGCTGTGCTCATATCTAAGCGAGAGCCTAGTGCATCCATAAGTGTCTGCCAGAATTGAGAATTCAATTGATTGTCTCGTCAGAAATGATTGAAATAGGCACCCTTTTCCAGTTAAAATCTCTTTGATGTACAGCTTGGCACGTTTCTCTAGCTTATCGGATTCCTTAATCGGTAAGAAATGTGCAGACTTCGTCAACCTGTCAACAATTACCCAAGTCGTGTCGTGACCATTGGATGTCTTTGGTAGCTTGGTGATGAAGTCCATAGAGATTTGCTTCCATTTCCAAACAGGAATCTCTGGTTGCTGAAGCAGACCAAATGGCTTCTTATACTCAGCTTTGACCTTTAAACAGGTAAGACATCGGCTGACGTATGTAGCAATTTCACTCTTAAGGTTGGGCCGCCAGTAGAATTCCTTCACGTCTTTGTATATTTTGTTGGCTCCAAGATGAACCGAGTACTTAGACTTGTGGGCCTCCTTAATAGTTAAATCGCGTAAGCCGCCAAAACGTGGCACCCATATCAGATTAGCAAAATAAACCGTGCCGTCAAACCTTGGTTCCAAAAGATTAACTATCTTGAACAATGACTCATTCTTCAAATTCTCTCCTTTCAGAGCTTCTTGCCGAGTTTCACGAATACGGGTACTAAGGTTTTTATGGATTGTTGAAGAAACAATAACCGGAACGGCTGTCCGGGTCATGCCTCGACGGTGTTGAATAGGGGAACTGTAGCTGGATCTTCGTCTTTTCCGTTGGGATCCAGATCTGCAAGGAGGAAAGGAAAGGTGGGGCGTGGAGGTGACTGCTAGGAAACCACGAATGGAGTCCAACGTAACACAAAAATGATGGCGGCGACCATGTGTTATCCAGGGGTAAGTATGAGTGTGATAACATCTCATAGCATGTGCCCTAATGAGAGGTGAAGACCCCTTATATAGGGCTTCCATGGGCCGCGATTGGGCCCGATGGGTCGGACATCAAGGACCCTTAACTATATGGGCACATAGCCCATTGGCACTAAGCCCCGTTAAGGGGTTACCTCCACACCCCAATATTAGTAAATAATATAAGTATTTAAGACGGTATGTCGGTGAAGCACCATACCTCTACAAGTCTGCATAGTCTAGTGTTGCTCCCACGTGCAAGCATTGGGTGGAGTGCTTGACTAACCAGGAGTGCTTGGGAATGTAGATTAAAAGCTTTATCTTCTCGGTGGACTTATGACTCAAACGTTTTGATGTGTGGCAGGTTGCTCATTGCGCTTGTTACCAACTAAGTGTCATCTTCTAGGTTGACTGTCACCGACGCGCGTGAGGATGCTCTCCACGCCCGTTTACCAGCTAAGTGTTGCTCTTCTAGGATAACTGTCACCGGGGCGGAGAGGCTTGCTCGTTGCGCTTGTTATCGGCTATGTCACCTTCTAGGCTAACTGTCACCGGTGTGCGAGCGTCCGGTAGCAATTCATCATAGGTATTGATATGGCTCGTTGCCAAACCTGCAAGTATCTCAATTATATAATATGGGTGGAGGCGCCCATCCTTGCGTTAGTATTTTTTTAACTTAAGATAAGTTGACAAGATAATAAATTTCAGTAAACATGAAGTTGTACCAAAACCTTTAGTGGCTGATTCCACGGCACACGTGCGGATGTTATAGTGCTCGGCCAGATGTTATAGCGCGTGGCTAAACCGACAAAACTTCTTTCTTGGGAGCTGAATTTATACGGCTCATCACGATATGAGAACAATCTAAAGTGGTCTTATACCGTGATATCCCTCCAATTCATTTCTTCTAAGTGTAATGTTTAGGAGCGTTGAACATATAACAAGAATATTCTTCGCCAATGGATCGTATGACGTGCCAAAGTGATGCTCCGCGGATTGCTTTAAGTTGACAATAGCATGCTCAGCGAAAGAAGCCTTTTTAGGCTGTATATCAGTCCGAAGCATTACTCCACGATATCCGTGAAGTGCTTTGCGATGGCGCATGCTAGCCAGGACTGCGCGAAGTGCATGTTGTTGGCGGATGAAAGCAATCCGCGGGTGGTGTCCTTTTACATTTTTGTCATGCGAAAGCAATCCGCTGAGATACACGCGCAGAGTGGCGACATTATAGCACGTTTTTGAAAAGGAGACGTGCCCAGAAAGGCTTTTAAAAGTTTACAACCCAAAGCGTGGGGTGACGTGGCAGCACATTCCTGAGAAGCAGACGTGCGCAGAGTTGCAGCACGTTCCTGAAAAGGAGGCGTGGCAATGTTGTAGCACGTTCCTAAAAGGGTGACGTGGCGACGTTGTAGCACGTTCCTGAAAAGAAGACATGAGCAGAACTGAGAATCCGGTTAGGAACCGAATTCACGGATCGATTAAGCGAATTCAGCTCGGTTTCAGACGGGAGATTCGAGACGAGACAGAAACATACGATAACAAAGTCATCATAGATTCATATTAATTCAGAAACGGTTACAGACACTGTCATCAGTAGGATAAACATCTATCTCGGGGCCGGGGGAGGTCGGGCATGACCTCCCTCTTGAGAGCATTCTAAGCACAAACTCAAATCTTCAAATGAAAACCAACACATGAGATTGCTATATATAGTCCAAAGCCAAAAGCCACTTTCGCCTATATGAGGAGGTCGAATGTGGAAGTTTTCCACATTCGCCCTTCTATAAGGTCGAATCTGGCTTTCATGTTTTGGTCTATATTTACAAATGCATCAGATCCATAAAATGCCCTTATGGATCACCACAATCTCATGTAACACCATACAAGACTCAACCCTAGTCTGTTCGACAGTGACGTCCACAGAAAGTGCATCAAAAAGAACGCCTTTTAAAAGTATACGTCAACCCAACGCGGGGTGGTGACGTGGAGGCATGTTCCTGAGAAGGAAACGTGCGCGGAGTTGTAGCACGTTCCTGAAAAGGAGACGTGCGCGGAAACATCTTTTAAAAGTTTATGTCAACCCAACGCGGGTGGTGACGTGGTGGCACGTTCCTGAAAAGGAGACGTGCGTGGAGTTGTAGCGCGTTTCTGAAAAGGAGACATGGCAACGTTGTAGTACGTTCTTGAAAAATAGACATGCACAGAACGTCTTTTAAAAGTTACGTTAACCCAACGCGTGGTGGTGACGTGGTGGCACGTTCCTAAGAAGGAGATGTGCGCGGAGTTGTAGCACGTTCTTGAAAAGGAGACTTGGCGACGTTGTAGCACGTTCCATAATGATATTGAACAATCTTTAATTCCGTTTTTAAAATGCAGGATGTCGACATTTGCATGGAAACATGAGGATATGACAGGCAATATCCAAGGATATCCTTGGTAATTGAATGTCATTTTGGGCGATTGCTAGTCTGTTAGGGTAATTGATGATAGGCTTGGGATTTACTATACTATACTATACTATACTATACTATACTATACTATACTATACTATACTATACTATACTATACTATACTATACTATACTAATACTATACTATACTATACTATACTATACTATACTATACTATACTATACTATACTATACTATACTATACTATACTATACTACACTACACTATACTATCGTTTTCCATACCATACTATATACTGTAGCATTTCATGCCATACCATGAACGATAATATATTATAGTATTATACTATACTACCCATAACATACGCTATGCCATACAATATATTTTATACAATATGTTATTCAGTTTTTATACCATATTACCATATACACTACTATACTATATCATTAGAGCATTCACAATAGGTTCTCTATCGTCATCCAAATATTACCCTAACAATTACTATA
>JAUTDX010005432.1:0-31121 GCA_030844895.1 Ambrosia x helenae | reverse complement strand
GAAAACAGCTTCGCTCTTTTGGGTTTGCTGCAAAGACGGATAGTAGGTCAAGTGATTGCAACATTAATTTAGGATTAACAAGATGAGAAAGGATGAACACAGGAAAACAAAGAGTAAGTGTGCTTAATTTGCCTGGTTACCTGCAAGCATCTCATCAATTAAGGCCAACACATATTCAACAGTGTCCTCTTTCTGTATGTCACGCAAGATGTTGATTAAAAACACGGATATAAGATGGGCCATCCTGTAACAAAGATATATCTTGTCAGTGCTACGCTAAATGTCACCATATGCCATGTAAACAATCACTAATGATGAAAGATACTGGATGTAATATAGATTATACAACGATTAAAAGTGTTGATCATAAACACTATGCAAAGAATTTAAGTTTGAACAACAGTAAACTAACGAATGGAAGTGATATAATAGATTCATAAGTTATGAGTGCATTGATGAGTCATCTCCAACATAGACCTTTCACCTTGAATACACTCCTTCTAAACTGAGACATATACCAAGAGAAAACTATTTGATAGATACCTAAATGCTAACATACCTTCTGCTGCTTATTACATTTTACACAAATGCTTAAGTAGATACCTAATATTTTCATTCGTATAAAGATAATTTTCATATACGCAAGAGAAAGAATAAACTACAAAAAAAGGTTACAATATTAATTGTAGACGTGTGTTTGTTAATTGTTCTGTCTAATGGTGTGGGAATTGCTTTGGACGTCAGAAATTTGATGTGAACTTCATTATATGCGGGTAGTAGACAAGAGAACAAATAAGAAGTTTTGAAAGAGAAACAAAAAAAGAAGCCAATATTAGTTTCTTAAATTCAAGTTCTTATCAGAAAGAAGATACCAATTTGGCAACTCCGATACCTACATGTTAAAGCGAACACTCAGTCTACTTCTAGAACAACAAATGTAGAAGTCAACCAAGATTGGCTATTGTCCACTTCTTTATATTAGGGTTCATTCTAGCCTAAGCTGGTTGGTTTGGAACATAAGGATTGTTGAGGCTGAATGGAGGGCATTGTCGTAGACTTGTCTACACAAACAGTAAGAGGCATGGGACAAGCATAAAACCATTATGTTTATTATATTAGCACACAGGAAATGAAAATGAAATTAAAAAAAATGTAGTCTTACATTCTCAAGCAGTTGTGCCCTTTCATTTTCAGTCTTTTTGTCATAGCGCCTTAATAGCTGAAGGGCTGTTCCAGTGATCAGCCTTAGTAGTCATATAGGTCTCCATGGGATGTCCCTCTTCAAAACCTTGACAGAGAACATAAAACATATGCAATGAGTGAATGAGCGATGTAGATACTCCATATATAATTAAAATGATAACAGAAACACGAATTCTATTGCACCACAGTAGAATGTTACTTAGTGAAAGTTGAAATGATAGTGTAAAATTATGCCAACCCGTCACCCCTTACGCTTCACTTAATTGACTTATAATCCGAACCCAATTTGGCTGAGCTGTTCAATCCTTATAGGAAAGATGCAGCATTAGCTCTTGTTTTCTTTAATCGTATTTATTTTCCAGTCATTTCTGCCCAAGTTTATGAACCAAAAGACTAGAATAAAACTATCCATGCACCGCCTATAAATCCAATGCATTATTTGTTCACTTTCACTGATCTAAATTTCCATGTTTCATCACCTACGGCACCTCATCACGTCTACAACCTCACAAGTCACAACCGAAAGGGACTAGAAACAAACCATACAACAAGAACATGAACCTGAAATGAGTGTGTACCATCCGGCCCCTCATACCAACAACCATCGTCACATTTGCCCACAAGGAGCACTTTGTCGTCCGTGTGAAAACTTCCCAAGCACGCTTAACTGTGGAGTTCCCTCTCATCCACAACCAACGTGCCGAAAACACACTAGTAGTGTTTGAAGTGGGCCATTCCTTATGGCGCAATATCTCTCCAGAACAAAACACAGTGCGACTCACCCACGCTATCACAGAGTAACTATCCTACATCCCGGGATGTTTAACAACCATCATATCCCATTCCAATTTACAATTTCTAGAAAATAAAGATCAAAGAAACTTCAAATCTACACTTCCACATCATATTATTCAATAAGCAACCCTTGTTAGTCATCATACATTCATAACCTAGAAAGCATAACACATACTCTCATCAAATGTTACAACCAATTCACGATCTAATAAACCTACCACCGTTCCACGTGAGTTGTATATAAAACTATAATTATATCGATAAGATTCACAAATAAGTAAGGATCTACAACACGAAGCAAGTTGAAACAAATAATTGACGATTGGTAGGGTTTACCTACATACGATTAGGACATATTAACGTGAATGATGTGGATGGAGTATATATATATATAGGTACCTGATCGGAATTAAGCTCGGCTTGATCCATTGGCATTGACGAGAATAGGGGCAAATCACGAGTGAGTGTGTGTGTGGTGAGGTTGGATCGTGGTTTGATTTGATTTGGGGTAATGGTTTTGTTCACGTTCGAAAAAACCAAGGACAGTTATATCCTCTGGATACGCCTGTTTTCTCTTGCCTTATCGGGCTCCGCATCAAGTTTTGATTGGTATTGGTTGGCTTTGGTATGGTACCGTTATTGTACCGGTATTCATTACAGCTACGGGTGTAAAAGAGTTGAGACGGTTCTGAGCCTGACTAAGCTCGAGCTTGGATTGGCTCGGCTTAAGGTAACTTGAAAAGAATTTCAAACGAGCTAAAATCTCGGCTCGAGTTCAATTGGTTAAAATTGAACATGTTCAAAGGACAAACTCTCATACATAATATGTAAAGCTTGAGCTAGAGCTCAATAACTATACGAGTCATATTTCAAGCTTGAACTCGGGCTCGTTCGAGCTTTTTACCAATCCCGAGTTTACACCCCTAAATCTTGTATGTGTATTTGCCGATGTTGTATGTTGTATTGTATTTGTTGAAACCTGATGAATTGATGATTGCGGCCTGCTATAATGTAATGAACATGTATTGTGTTTAGTATTTTAGGCTTATAACATAAAAATTATATTTGGTCTATTGGATATGGGGAATCCCAACTACAAACAAGTCACATTATCTAAATGAAATGGGTTGAAACGAAAATTTTCTCTTATTTATTTAATATTTGTTTTCTTAGCTATTTCTTTTATGTTCTCTATGTTTTAATAAACACTTAATATTTATTGATTCAATCCCATGTAATACACAAGTTCCTAACCAAATAATAAATAAAAAACAAACTAAGATATTATAATAAGTAAAATAGATCATCAAAGTTTATTTTTTTTAACAAATCTCTTGATAATTGTATATGCTAATGCTAATCAATTTATCACGGGCTTTTAAAGATGTAACTATTTTATTACTTAGTATATAAAAAGAGGTTATCATCATGGAAGGCGAAAACTCTTTCATACGGCGGCCGGATTACGCTTTTAAAATCTGTCTTGAGCTCCCTTCCCCTCTATTTCTTCTCGCTTTTTCGGGCTCCGTTAGATGTTGTGCATACTTTGGAGAAGATTAGACGGAATTTCTTTTGGGGGGGTACGCTCGATGTTGACAAGATGAGTTGGTTGGCCCGGGAAAAAGTCATTGCGCCTGTTAAGTATGGTGGAGTTGGGTTGGGTTCGCTTAGAGATGCAAATTTGAGTTTGCTCTCTAAGTGGTGGTGGCGATTCAAGGTTAATCAAGATTCTTTATGGCGCAAAGTGGTGTGGTCTATTCATGCTAGTGGTCGAGGCTGGAATTTCCTTCCGTTAAAGATTTCAATTAGGGGCACATGGAAACAAATTGCTAGCATTCCGGGTATTTTTGAACGTATGAACATAAACCCCAATCTGTTTGTGACAGGAAAGCTGGGTAGCGGCTGCAAAATTCTGTTTTGGCGAGACTGTTGGGCTGCGGCCGATAGTCTATCTTCATTATTCCCGAATTTATTTGCTCTGGAAAAGAACCGCTTATGTAGTGTGGCAGATCGGGTGGCTAATAATGTGCAGCCTGCACAGTTCGGGTGGGAGTGGAGGCGGCAAAACCTCTCAGCAGAAGAGGCTGCAGAATTTGAAGCCTTGTGTCTGCTGTTGCAACAGTTTAGTGTGCAGCCAGGGAATGATTCGTGGAGCAGCATGGCTGGCGAGTCAAGCGGGTTTTCTGTCAGATCAATGAAGGATATTCTGTTCGCTGCATCAAATTCTTTAACGGTCTCTTCTTTTGAATGGTGTAGCTGGGTTCCAAAGAAGGTTGGCATTGTGGCATGGCGTGCCGCCCTTGACAGGTTGCCTACTGCAGCAGCGTTGCGTGCTCAGAATATCAAAGTCGAATCAGATCAGTGCAGAATTTGTCAGCAAGCGGTGGAATCGGCGGAACACTTATTTACTGGATGTCCAGTTGTTATGGATCTATGGCAGGTCGTTTTTGCTTGGTGTAAAGTTCCGAGCTTCTATGCTTTTCATGTCAGCGATCTGTTGAATTACCACCGGTCGGCGAAAACAGGAACCGGGTTAGGAAAGCTTTTTATGGGGTGATACAAACGACTTTATGGAGCATATGGCGGGCTAGGAATGATTTGATTTTCAACCAGAAACAGGTTTCTCTTCAGAAGCTCTTGGAGGAAATTAAAGTTGTGTCTTTTCTGTGGGTTACTAATCGTGGCAAGATGTCGGCTATGGCTTGGGAGGATTGGTGTCGCTTTGATTCGGCAAAGATGGATTAGTCTGGTCGTTTTGTTTTTCGGCTTGTTTTGTTTGTTTTGTTTTTTCGGTGATTGTCGGATTTTGTTTTCTGGGTTTTGCTAGCGTCTTGCTAGCGTTCTAATAAAGTTTGTTTGGCCGTTCAAAAAAAAAAATAGTATATAAAAAATATATAAAGTTACATTTACTCATCCGGTCTAATATACGATATGATCCATAGATTTAAACAACCATTCAACAAAAAGACATCAACTACTTAAAAAATGTTTTAAAAGTCCAAACTTCAAAAAAATAAAGTAGGTTTTGTGAAAGTTTATTCCCAATCTTCATCTTCAATGGATTCATGGTGTCATATTGGTATAGTTAAGGGGTTACTTTTGTAAAATACCCTTTACTCAACTTTTGTCAAAAACCCTTCTGCAAACCCCTCTTCCACAAAGGTGTTGTAGAGTCGTCGGCACCACTCTAACTGCCACCACCAGCTACTCCGTCTACAGGCAAGTCCGGCTAAACACACATATATATGTATAGTATATATTTATCTTATTGTACCTTTCTTCAATGTCTGTCTGTATAATCCCTACTGAACTGTGTAATTCGATTGTGTGGTTGTAGAATGATTGTTTTTAAGTGCTTATGTTCTTTAATCGATGAAAATGTGTTATTATGGACGGTTATCATTGGCTTAGGGTTTCAGATTTGTTAGAACTCAACCTAGGGTTTAAGTCGTTGTGCATGGTAATTATTTGAACCCTAAGGGCGTATCGAGTCGTCCGGTTTTCCCCATATTTCCCTGTGTGACGCGTCAGCACTATATCAGCTTTTTACCCACTTTCTCGATTTTCGCCAGAATGCATGCACGGTGTCGTCCAGTTTTCCCATGAATTTCCTCAAAACCGATTGCCACTCCGAATGCCCTACGGCCCAAAGCTTTGTTTTTAGTTGGACTGGTTTTGCTAATCAAAAGGGGGTTGCGGTGCAGCTTGTTGGCCTTCTTGGTTTAAAAGCGCGCATGAGGCGCTTGGAAAAACGTCTTTTTATACCATAGTTATTGTAGGCGCTAGGCGCACTCATGGCGCATAGGCCTCGCCTGGGCCTAGGCGCGAGGGCTTGAGATAAAAAAAGCGAACAAGAAAATAAAGTAAAAATATAATAAAATAATACTATTTTTCATCTAGGTAGTATCAAAAGTTTTAAAATCTTGATGTATTAGTGTATAGAAGTAGCTTTCCTTAGATAAAAGTAGAAATTTGGCTGGAATCTAGCCTTAATTTAACGAATTTTGGTTGGAAACTCCCCGAAATTTGGGAATCTAGCTGAAATCTACGCCTAAACCATCACCTAGAGAATTAAAGTGCATTTTCCTCGTCTCAAAGCGCAAATGCATCGCCTCGCCTAAAAAATGGGCCTAGGCGCAAGAGGCGATGGCTTTTAACAACTATGTTTTATACCTGATGCGCTCATCTATATGAGGCATTGTGAGGGTTTATTTGGGCAAACAGTCAAAATCAGGGTTTATTTGGGCCAATAGTCAAAATCAGGGTTTTGGAACCAAAACGATTCGGAGTGCCTCAAGCTTTTTCTAACCAAGTTGGCCGTATACGTGGCACTTTAGTGTAAACGTCATTTTATCATCAATATGAAATCTAATAAATGATTTATTAATTATTAATAAAAAAATGTTCAGTTTTTAGCTGTCAATGCAATGTCTCTTTGCAAAGCTGTTATGCAATTCGGGTATTTGACAATGTGACACTTATGTTATCCGATGCACTAATTCAGTTAGTGAAGTGCAGGAGAGAAAATGGAGCAGAGGCTAGCTAATTCATTAATAATGACGGTGAACGAAAAGAAGTTTATCGAGAATGCGTTAGTTTCGGACATTAGGGTTGATGGTAGACGGCCGTTTGATTATAGAAACCTAACTATCAGGTTTGGCAGGTAAGATATTCTAGTTATACATTTATAGTGTCTTCATGTTATGTGGTTTTGCAAAACCTAGAAGATTGGTAGCTTGTTGACAAGACGTATTGTTTGTTTGCAAGTGTAGTGAAGATGGATCATCAGAGGTGCAGCTGGGAAAGACTCAGGTTCTTGCGTTTGTTACGGGACAACTAGTTCAACCTTATAGAGATAGGCCGAATGAAGGGAGTTTTGCAATTTATACTGAGTTCTCACCTATGGCTGATCCGTCATTTGAACCAGGGCGTCCAGGAGACTCTGCTATTGAGCTTGGTCGAATCGTAGATCGAGGTTTAAGGTATCAGCTTATTTGTCATTTGTGAAGCTAAATTTTTGGATTTTGTCTTTTATTTAAAGCCTTTTAAACATAATCTTTCCCACATTTCATTCGAGCTTATTTATCACTGTAACAAAGATGGTTACCAACTTACCGATAAACAGAAATCAGAAAGAAGTTATTTACCTTATTATGCAAATTACCCTCATGGAAACCTTAAACGTTCTTTAAAACAAAAAGGGACACACTCCTAACAAAAATGAAATACACCTAATCATTCGTTCATTCATTCCTAGTACACATATAATAAATGAGATTAATCTTGCAGGGAAAGCAGGGCCGTAGACACAGAATCACTTTGTGTCATTGCAGGGAAGCTGGTATGGTCCATTCGAATTGATCTTCACATTATAGACAATGGAGGGTAAGCTGGACAAAAAGCACATACAAATCCAAGCGTACATAATCTTCTATTGTTACTTATAAAGTTTTTCATAAATTTCATCCACATGAAAACAGAAATCTTGTTGATGCTGCCAATATTGCTGCTTTGGCTGCCCTCTCAACATTCAGGAGGCCTGAATGTACAGTTGGGGGAGAAGATGGTCAAGAGTTGACAATACACCCACCTGATGTGAGTTTCATCTGCATCTTCACTAACAAAATCTTAGTGTTTGTTGACGTTATAACTGACATTAACCTGTTTTTTCTCATTTTCAAATTCACTAAGTTAGATTTAGCTTATGTTAAGGGGTTGAATTGGCTTGTGTTTGATCGCAAATGGCCCAAAGTCTATTCAAATGCGCAAAATTTCCTAAATTGTTTCTACCTATGTAGTTAACTCGGCCGATATATCAGTGATATATCACGGGATATACCGGGTATCAGTCATCAACACACATATCAGTACAAAATATCGATCAGAATATTGGTATCGATATTATCGGCGATATTGACCGATATTCTCAATATCAGGACCGCTCTTCTTAGTTCTTCCATTCGTCTTTCTTCTTATTGCTGCTATTAGTGTTTTAAGTCTTAATTGTTAATTGATAGTGTTAAATGTTAGTGTTTTGCAAGTTGGAAAAGGTTAATTTGTTAACGGTAGGAGAGTATATTGAATTTTTAGTGTTAAATTGCTGTATATATAAATTCTGCGTGATATAAAAATACTGATGTCCCATCGATATCTCACCGCGATAACCTATATCTCAAATATCGGTCTTTGACCCATATCCGATTTTTTTACCGCATTAACTGCATAGGTTTCTACTCGCAATTTTAGATTGTTATTGGAATAATATTGTCCTGTTTCATAGTTTTTCGTCTAAGCCCGTTTTGATCGGTTATTGCCCATCCTGTTTTGCATTGAACAGGTGAGGGAGCCGCTTCCGTTGATACTTCACCATTTTCCAGTGGCAGTAACGTTTGGGTTTATTGGTAAAGAAAACATTGTGGTATGTAAATTGAATCTTATAGGCTACTTTTTCTTGAATTATGTGCTAGTTATGATCAGATCTGGTTGATCCACAAGCATTTGGGCTTGTATTAATTTATTTGGTAATCTTAGGTGATTGACCCGACACACTATGAAGAGGAGGTGATGGGTGGATCATTGACTGCTACACTCAATACAAATGGTGATGTTTGTGCTATTCAGAAAGCTGGGGGCGATGGAGTCCTGCAGAGTGTTATTATGCAGTGTTTGCGCATTGCTTCTGTGAAAGCCGGTGATATAACAAGCAAAATAAAGAATGCGGTGAATTTCTTTAATTTCAATATATGAGTTGTTTTTTATAAGTTTTGGTTTGTATAATTTTAAGATAGTTTCTACAATATGAATACCATGATTTATGTGTAACATGAGTTTAGATCTCACATGTGGAATTAATCATCTCATCAAAACTGATCTATTTGCAAATATCTATTTTCAGGTTGAATCTTATAACACACAAAGATCATTACGGAAAATCAAACGTCATAATCCTTCATCTGCAGTGAGTAATGTGGCAAAGCATCATATGGAAAGGTTAGTTTTGGCCTTTGGGTGCAAATTAGTTTAGTGTAGGAAGCCAATCAAATGAACACGATACAATGAATGACATAAGTAGCACCGCAAATGGCTTTAGTAACGGGTTTGCAAGTTGGTATGGCTCGTATATAGTGTTTATGTATTAAGCCTGTATTTGGATAGATGGGTGGGTTGGGTTAAAGCAAGCCATTTTTAGTACGGGTTGTCGGGTCGAAACAAGCCGCATCTATTTAGTTGATCTGAAAACACATTTCTCTTAACAAACAGACAATGTGTTAATGAATGAAAAACCGCATTATTATGATAGGAGAGAGTTTGATACAATCCAAAATATCAAGTAGAGAACCGCAAGAATCGTATAAGCACTTGGACGTAGTGTTGAGTAGATATATTGGGTAGAGATGGTCACGCAGTTGCATAACAGCATTGTATTGGCTGGTTTTCTTGCTTATATTTTTTAACCACTCGTTACAATATAAAACAAAATCGGGTGGATTTTTTCACCTTCTCTATGGATAGACGTCAAAATTTATAAGTTCAAAGTTTTTAATATATTTTGTCCGATTTATTTTAGGGAGCCAAATTCCCAGAGTGTTGATACTGATGCAATGAGAGCTTCTCAACCTTCTTGTGGTCTGTAACTTCAAAACCTACAAATAACGACTACAAAAATGTTCATCACCAACATATTTTCTTAACGTCTTGTTTATTGGCGTATTTGCAGCCACACCTCTTGACAAGCTTAATGAAGAATCCACACAAGTGAATCCCGAGACCAAATCTACCCAACAATCTTCTGATATGAACTCTTCTGCTTCAAAGCATGAGGCCACAGACATTGGATCACCAGAAAAACAATCAAATACACTAAAAGACGCAGTCAAGCCGAAGCACAAGAGGAGAAAGAAGTCGACCTCCAATGCTAATGCAAGTTAGATCAACTCCTGCCCTCTCTATATCAAACTATACAATATATTCGATTATTGTTCCAGTTTTCATCTACTGCCTTGGTTTTTTTATCAGTTTTTTATGATTCGGGATATGGTTACAGTTTCAGAAGCAACTTCTCAAAATTGTAGGAGAAATGCTGTATTGTTGTGTATAAAGACTGAGCTTTTAGTGAATTAGCGAAGTGACATGTGGTCGTTTTTATTTTTAGAAAACGTTTTTTTTTGGTATCAAGTCGTTTTTTCTAGATAGCGAGTTATTCAGATTTAAATCATATGATTCGGTCGCGACAACTAAAAGTGGAGCATTTTTACAGTAAAAACCAGTTGGAATGCTCTTTCACCAATGGCAAGAACTGGTTTCTGCAAACACGGCAAGTAAAAGGTTTGGGAGAACAAACCAGTTTTTGCTAAAAAGGAAAATGTTGATTTAAACTTCTTTTTTTTTTTTTTGAAAAAAAAATATATATATATTACAATTTGTTATTTTTTATCTGGTATTTTTACTTGTTTTTCCCCTTTGTTTACTTCCCTTTTACCAAAATCAGTATTTTTTTCTTAGTTTTATAAACGTTTTTATATTTATAGTTTGTTTGTTTCCTTTTCTTTTACACATTTTCGTTTTTAGAACATAAAAACAAGAGAGAATTACATGGATGGTCCTAAGGTGTTTATAAATTTTAAAGCTTGGTTTTTTACCTTCTAGAAGTTATTCATTTGGGTTAGCTGTTTATTCACCTAACAGAAATTCACCCCACGTGGTTTCTACTTATGACATTTTATAGTTACAAACCAGATCTTATACTCACCTCGAAAATTAACTTGAGATATATGATAACTAACTACATTTTTAACAATTCTATAATTTTAATAACTTGTTTCTAACTTCATTATGATATTTATAAGTTTTCACATTTTGTAAGGTTATATAATATACTAAAATATTCGGTTTTATACCGGTAAAAAGGTTTGGGTAATTGGGTAGGTATTGCATAATATCATATGCGTTACAAACCCATGCTTTTACCAAATAACCATATATCCAATTTTATGGTCGAATACTCTCCCTAGTTTTCTTGAGTTTCGGGTTCAGCTTTGTTTGCCATCCCTAGCTTCATCAATGGTATCTAAATGGTATGCTTGGTAACCTAACATATAAGAATGAAAAACAAAACATAAGCCTGAGAACAATGCCTAGCGAGTGGGTAGAGAGTAATAATAAGACATGTTTTATTTTGGTAAAAAGGCGGTAACCTAACGTATAAGAATGAGGGTAACCTAACGTATAAGAATGAGAAACAAAAATATAAACCCGGGCACAATTCCTAACGAGTGGACAGAGAATAATAAGATGACATGTTTTATTTAGTAAAAAATCTTCATTTTTCAAAATTATTTTATGTACAATCAAAAAGTTATAAATTGTCAAATTGGTTTCATAGAGATGCACTCAAATTCCAACAAAATATACTCTCTCCGTCCAAATTTAAATGTCCTACTTTCCTTTTTTGTTTGTCTCAAATTAAATGTCCCTTTCCAAAAATAGAAATGTATTTTCCAATTTTGCCCATAAAAGACAAAATACAATCACAACTTTTGAGGATATTATTGTCATTTTACCACAAACAAACAAAAGATTTCTTAAAATGTGTGTTTTTTTAACTAGGACATTTAAATTGGGACGGAGGGAGTGATTAATTACAAACCAATTTAGGGTAGGTAGCTAGCCCCAAACATACAAACATATATAATTAGACGTGTAGGCAAATCACACTAAAATCAAACTAACCTATTCCCAAAGTTAATTATATTTTCCTAAGATTGATATGCCTCCAAACTTTACATAAAGTACCAAACCATACATAAAAAGAAATGTTGTATGTAATGAGTTAACAAACTAAGATGCCATTATCTCAATGCACCGTCATAGGTGGTGCTATATATTATTTTATGACATATGATGATATATTAAAGACTTGAGTATCATATTCATATACAATAAACATTCAAAGTTTCAAGCATTCAAAACTTCGGTTATTCAAACATTCAAACTGTTGTTCTTGACTTCTTTCAAACATGTAAAATGTTACTTTTATAAAAGATTTTACATACATATACAAATCATATTAATTATTAAAACTTATATATTTTCATAACGGAAGCTTACAATCATATCGAACGGTAGCGTGGTATAAAAACGGATGAAGCATATTTTAAAACTAGGAAATGGATGTTCGAAGGCCAATGGACAATTCAACACATATAAAAGGAAGGGTAAAGTACATTTTATGTCCTTTATGTTTCAAGTGACTTAGCTATATGCTTTTTGTATTGGATTGTCACCCTTACTCAACTAGACACCAAAGTATAACTTAGCTATATGCTTTTTGTATTATTTACAATGTGTAAATATTAATTATTCAAAAGCCAAGTGTATAACTATATATAAAAGAAAACGTATAACTCAAAATCAATTAACAAAGTAGACATGTACGTATACATACATGTCGTCTACTGTCTATGCCATGATCATCTCAGCCTTCTCGCAAGCCCTTATCCTGACTTCTGCCTTGTTCTTGTCATCACCATCCAACACATCACAGCATTCCCCTCTATTTTCGGCCTAAATTATATATGAAATTAAAAGAACACGTATTAGTTTTATTATTTATATATTTGTTATATATATATATCATCATTTGTAACTACAATGGCATAATATATACATTTGGATATAATGCACTTACAAAGTTTAGTTTTGTAGCCGGAGAGTAAACTCGAATCTCTGAAATATGATCCACGGATTGATTTGTAGAACAAGGTGGTAGTTGACGGGGCTTGTAACGAACGTAGATCATTATGATTTCATCTGTTGCCATATTATCATTAATACTGCTATTACTATTATTACTACTACTACTGCTATTATTATTATTAGCAGTAGTAGGAGTAGGAGTAGGAATAGGAGTAAGAGTAGGAGTAGGAGCCGTAGGAGTAGGAGTAGTAGTAGTACTGGCTGTGGTTATAGAATGAAAGAAGAAAACATGGGGTGTTTCACACGAATCATTGGTGACTAATCGCGTGTTAAACCTATAATGTGGTGGTTCTCCTACGACGGCCCATGGAGTAAACGTCTCTAAAGGTCTTCTAAGAATACTTCGCTGAATCAATTGCTCATAAATGTAAGCCGAGTAGCCCCAAGCTATCGAAAATGTCCAATCTTGTTGCTTGTGGTAGCAAACGGTTTGTTGAAGAAGCCGCGAGTGGTCTACTTTAGCCGCGGTCATGAGATGTCTTACGGACTTATGGTGGTCCATCTTGGGGAAAATTGGTGAGGTGACATCGAGGTGGTGAAGCGAGATCAATGGCGTTTGTGGATGAGCCGATAAAAACCCAGAAATGTCATTCGACATATCAATCTATAAAACCATTACCATAATATTAATACCAAGACTTTCACTATAAATTAAATGATCCTTAACACCATTTTCGGCGAAAATACCAACCATTGGTAATGTGTCGATAAGAGTAGGAATGAGCTCGGTATCATACCGTACAGAACTGATCCCAATACTGAATTTACCGATACTGATTTTCACCAAAACTTGGTACCGACACCGAAAATATATGGTACGGTACAGGTAGTTTACGGTAAAATACCGGTTCGAACCGATACCGAAAATTGCCAAAATTTGGTACCAAATTGGTACTGAAAATGGACGGGTATTGGTATTTTCGGTATCGATACCAGTTCGATATCAGTTTTTTCAATATTTTATACCGAAGTGCTCATCCCTAGATAAAAGTATGCTTGAAACTGGACGTGAGTAAGATTTTCACCCTCAAATCAACAACGGATTTTACCAACAAAAATTTCACCAACGGATCACCAATAGATTTTATTCGAGGGAGGTTACTGACGGATTTTCTTGCGTCGATTTCAGTTTTTATTTTTTTTTAAACCGAGTCCGAAATAATAATTTCCAACTAAACAAATAGAATTTTCTTTTTCTTTTTGGGAATTTTATAGAATCCATGACAATTAAAGAAAAATATTTTTACTTCTTATGATTTTGTGAGAGTCGTCATTAATCATCCAAGGTTTTTAATAGTTTATGAATACAAAATGATTCAAATGAATATCTAATCTCTAATTAAAAGTTACCTGATGAAACCCCTTTTCAGTAGTAATAGGAACACCAAGATCAGCAGCACAAGCACTCAAAATTTGATCACCAAAAATGTAATCCGGATACGTTTCTATGCATCGATCAAGATTAGCGACTAATGCCTCAACCAACGGGTAACTCAACGCAATCCCTGCACCGCCATATGCCATATCGAACGATATACCAAAGCCCATCTTAAGACTTTCGGACACACCACCAATATACACATACTTTGTGTGATCATACTTTCTTAAAAGTTGCACCAAATTATCCAAGAAAAAGATGGTGTCATCATCTCCCACGACGTACCATCTAACATCCTTATCTCCCTCCCTGAACGTTTCCAGGATTGTTCTCACAATCCTGATAACCTCAGGCTTCGCGTGTCTGGAGTGCACCTTTAGTTTTGTGGTGTTCTCAGACACGCGATATGGAGGGAGAATGTTATATGTCCATGGGAGAATATCTTGGGTGGGATCTTTATCGAAAAAGATGTATCCACGCGTGACGTTTGGCTGCCACCATTCTTGGAAATACGACCTACGGTCAGGCCATGTTTTGACGGATCCCACAATAGAGAATATGAGTTGGCTGATATTTGTAGGTGGCAATGGTGAAGAAGAAGTTTTATTCAGTGTTTTCTTGATCAGTAAAGCGCAGACGGATGATTTATAAATATGATACATGATAAAAATGTATAGAATGAAGGCTGAAATGACGAAAATCTTGCATAGATTAGATCTTGTTGTCACACTAGTAACATTTTGTGGATTCATTTCATCAAAAGCTTTCTTCTTTCTTCATACAATTGAGTGTTAATTATATGTATAATGTATATTCATTTAACTTGTTTGTTTTTGTAGTTATGTGTTTTTTTTTTTTACTTCTTTTAGGTTTTTAGGATAAAGTTGTATTCTAGGAATCCAGAAAACTTTTGTTTCGTGTGGGATATTAAAATTGTTTATCATACTACTAAAAGATATCTAAAGGTTGGAGAGAAAAATATTTTGTATAATTTTCCAATTTAACATTGTTTTTTAAGTATGTTTAATTGTGTTTGAAGATGACGTGACATCTACGTGGAGAACTGAGGGGAGAGAAAAATAGTGAATTTTATCCGGTTTTCCATATGAAATGGATGCGAATGTGCCAAGAGAGATGTTAAAAATATATACATTATATTTTTAATAATCAATTTTATTATTTAACATTTCTATTCTTTATAAAACAAGTATACTTATTGTTTTGCATAAGTGTTTATTTGTTTTGTAGAGTACATTGTGAGTCCAGCTTGAGAGTCCAGTAGCTTGAGAGTCCAGTTCGTTGATCCAGAGAGTAGAGATAGAGATTGGCCCAGGAAGCATTGATGAGGCCCAGACAAGATCCAGCCCAGCTTATCAGGTTCGGATACATATCAACGTGGCAATCCGTGTGACAAGATTGAACGGCCAAGATCATCTAATAGTGTGTTTCTCTCTGATCTAATCCAAGGGTTCTCATAGGCTCGGGTGTGTTTCTTCCCGAGCCTAGAGACTGGCTATATAAAGATGCCTCAGTCGTCACTTTCCAGTTTTTGACGAGTCTAGATATTTTGATCTCTTGTGTTCTTGTATTTGATCTCTCTCATAGGCGATAAGGGTTTCAGTGTTAATCTAGTTCATTGTGTTGATGATCTCCTGGATCTAATCAAGTGTCTATTGTATTAGAGAGTTTGTATAGATTCGTTTGTAAAGCTGTTCATCTTTTTATGAACAGCTGTTAGGGTTTCTTGTATTTTGTTCTTGAATAAAGTCTTTTAATCTTTTCCAGTAGAAAAGTTAACATGGTATCAGAGCTCATGGTTGAGCTCTGTTGATCGAGTACTTGATTCCGCTGCTGTTTGTTTTTGAAGAGTCCTCTGTTCGAGATTGTAGATCTGCTTTGAATAACTCAGATATAGGGTTCTTGGGTTAAGACAAAGAAGTTCAGATCTGGTGAACGTTGGGAGGCTTTTCTTATTGCTCTCTGGTGTAATAACCCTAAGTAAAGGTTATTCACTACGAGTTTTGGAGAACCCTAACTTGGGCTATATTGGTGAGATCGTTCTGATTCTTATTACTGTTTTCTTAGAGTTGTCCTAAGGAGTCTTCAAATCAGGGCTTGAGTCCCTGCTTTAGCTTTAGGGTCGGTCTAGTTTAGGTGGCTCCCACACAAGGACCTGCGTTGGCACCAAGAGTGACGAACCAACGATCTGGAACACCTGTGTGGCTTCGCCTGTGTCTTGATTGATCTTTGGTTTTGTTTCTGATTGATTTCTTGATTACTTGTGTGTACTGTTGATTTCTTGATCACTTGTGTGTACTGTTTGTTTGTTTACTTGTGTTTCCTGTGTATTTACTATCATGGCTGATTCCAGTAGTGACTCTGGTGATGGTAGATTAGGAAATGTTACTTTGGTTAGCAAACTGGATGCTAGTGATCCATTGTATCTACATGCTAGTGATTCTGCTAATGTGACTATTGTAAATGTTAAGCTAAAAGGTACAGGAAATTATACTGTATGGGCTAATGCCATGATTTTAGCTCTACAAGTTAAAAACAAGTTAGGTTTTATAAATGGTGAATGTGAAAAACCTGATGATGATCCTGTTCTAGTTAGGCAATGGAAAGATGTAATTCTGTGGTGTTAACTTGGATCTTGAATTCCATTTCTGAAGAACTTTATTTAGGACAAGTTTATTCTAAATTAGCTTCAGAAGTATGGAAAGATCTTAAGGAGACATACAATAAAATAGATGGTTCTGTTGTTTTTGATCTTTATCAAAAAATTAATTCATTCAGTCAAAATGGAATGTCAGTTTCTGAATATTACCATAAATTGAATGTTATGTGGAAACAACTTGACCAAATACTACAATTGCCTTCTTGTGTGTGTGATGCTTCTAAAGACTTTAACAACTATAATCACATGATAAAACTAATGCAGTTTCTTATGGGATTAGATAGTGTTTACCAAAATGTAAGAACAACCTTGTTGATTAAATCTGAACTTCCTTCTGTTAAGGAAGCCTTTGCTGTGGTTTCTAGAGAGGAATCTCATAGGAACTCCAGCACAGGAAGTAAGACTCAAACTGTTGGTTTTAATGTTAAAAGTAATCAGGTAAGTGAGTCTAGTAATGACAGTTTTAACAACAATAGAAGGGTTGGTAAGGGTGGAAATCAGTCTTTAAAATGCACACACTGTAATAAAACAGGACACTTAGTTGATAAGTGTTTTGAAATTGTAGGATATCCTCCATGGTCAAAAATGAGAGGAAATCCTGCAAAGAAGGCAGTTGTTAGTAATAATACTACATCTGATTCTAATTCTACTGCTTGTTTGACTAGTGATCAAGTTGCTAAACTGTTAAGTCTCTTGCATGAGAAGTCTAGTGAACCTTCACAGTCTTGCAACTTATCTGGTAGGATTTTTTGTGCTTCTGTGTTTAATAGTAAAGTATATTGTTTCACCAGTAGTAATGGGAAACTAATTGGTATTGGATGGATTGTTGATTCTGGAGCTAATGAACATATGGTTAATAGTGACAAAGATCTGTTTGATTATGTGGATGTGTCTGATTTAAATATTAGAGTTAAATATCCAAATGACACTTTTGCAAAGGTCACAAAAATTGGTAAACTTAAACTATCAAATGAAGTAATTTTACAAGATGTTTTAGTAGTTCCAGAATACTCAGTCAATCTAATGTCTGTTCACAAATTAGCCAAAGATAATAAGTTGTTTATTGGTTTTGATGAAAAAAGATGTTATTTACAGGACTTGTCAACAAAGAAAGTCCTGGTGACTGGTGATCAGTCAGATGGTTTGTATATGTGTGGTAACTCATGTTCTTTGTCTAAGGCGTGCTTTAATTCTGTTAATGAATGCAATTTGTGGCATGCTAGACTAGGACACCCTTCTGACCAGGTCCTTAAAATTCTGAGTTCGAATCTTAACATTAAAATAAACAGTCAAAATGATCCCTGTGAAGTTTGTCATAAGGCAAAACAACACAGGGAGCCTTTTCCTTTAAGTGAACATAAGACAACCCAGTTAGGTCAACTAGTTCATATAGATGTTTGGGGACCTTACAGGGTGGCTGATAGAGAGGGTAACAAATATTTTTTAATAATAGTAGATGACTTCTCTAGAGCTGTATGGGTATGTCTTATGAAAAACAAAACAGAAGTGTTTGGTCACATACAAGATTTTGTAAACATTCTGTCAAATCAATTTAACAAGTCTGTTAAGATTCTTAGGAGTGATAATGGGACAGAGTTTGTGAATAATCAAATGGTTACTTTTTGTAAGTCAAAGGGGATTATTCATCAAACTACTTGTGCCTATACCCCTCAACAAAATGGAGTTGTTGAGAGGAAACATAGACACCTATTAAATGTTGGAAGGGCTTTGTTGTTTCATAGTAACTTGCCTGTTAAGTTTTGGACTGATTGCATTCTGACTGCTTCATATTTAATTAATAGGACTCCCTCTTCTGTGCTTGGTGGAAAAACTCCCTATCAGTTAGTGCATGGTTTTGTTCCCTTCTTAGATCATTTAAAAGTGTTTGGTTGCCTGTGTTTCTGTACTGTGTTAAATGAGTCAAATAAATTAGAAAAAAGAGCTGAAAAATGTGTTTTTTTAGGGTACTCTCATGAGAAAAAAGGTTATAAAACATTTAGTTTGGATAGTAAAACCATTTTATACTCAAGAGATGTAAAATTTTTTGAAACTTGTTTTCCATTTAAAGAAACAAATGTTTATCAAAATTTTGATACAAATATTGATAAACAGTTAACAATTTAATTTTTTTTGACTATTTTGAAAACACAGAACCTGAACACTTCTTGAATGAGGATGATCCCGATGATGAAAGAAGGGATATAGGTAAGACTGAGTTAGGAACACATGAAACATTGCAACCAGACCAACAGTGTTCTGATAAAGGCAAGGCTGGTGTACAGCAGCCTACAGACACTGATCATGATGCTGGTAGGGCAGTTCATGTGAATACTAATACTGAACAGACCATCCAGTCTGAGGGTGACATAATTCAAGATAGTGTTAGGAAGTCTACTAGACATAGTAATTTTCCTAATAAATATACTGATTATATTATAGAAGGAAAAGTAAAATATGGTCTAGAAAAGGTTGTTAATTTTTCTAATCTATCTTTTGAAAATAAATGTTTTTCTACTACCTTAGATAAATCTAGGGAACCAAGACACTATTATGAGGCAGTAAAAGATGATAATTGGGTAAGGGCTATGAATGAAGAGTTAGATGCATTATATAGGAATGATACTTGGGAGGTTGTGGATCTTGCCAAAGGTAAAAACAAGGTTGGGTGTAAGTGGATTTATAAAATAAAGTATAAGTCCACAGGTGAAATTGATAGATATAAGGCCAGGCTAGTTGCCAAAGGCTATAGCCAAAAAGAAGGTATAGATTTTGAGGAAACCTTCTCCCCTGTTGTTAAGTTAGTCACTGTTAGGTGTGTGATTAGTTTAGCAGTGCAAAATAGTTGGAAAATTTTCCAGCTAGATGTTGACAATGCTTTCCTTTATGGAAATTTAAATGAGGAAGTATATATGACACTTCCTGAAGGGATTAATGAACCTGCTGGAAAAGTTTGTAGGTTAAAAAAGTCCCTTTATGGTCTAAAACAAGCTCCACGAATGTGGAATGTAAAGTTAGTAAGTGTATTAACTGAGTTTGGTTTTGTTCAGAGTAAATGTGATTACTCTATGTTTGTTAAAAGTTGTAATGGTGTTTTTGTTGTGTTACTAGTATATGTAGATGACATAATTGTTACTGGGAACTCTTTAGAAGAAATAGAACTTGTTAAAAAATGTTTTAAAACTAAATTCCTTATAAAAGACTTAGTAGAATTAAAATATTTCTTGGGAATTGAGGTTTTAAAAACTGATGATGGTCTTTGTTTAACCCAAAGAAAATATTGTACAGAACTTCTTGCTGAATATGGTATGTTGGGTGCTAAACCAGTAACTAATCCTATAGAACAAAATAGTGTGTTAACTAATATTGTTTTAAATAAGGATAAAGTGTTGGGAAATATAGTAGGATATCAACAACTAGTTGGAAAGTTGATATATCTATCTCATACTAGGCCTGACATTTCATATGCTGTCCACTACTTAAGCCAGTTCATGCATAAACCCAGTGAAGGACATCTGAAAATAGCATTGAGGCTTTTAAGGTATTTAAAAGCTTCCCTAGAAAAAGGTCTATTGTTTTCCAACATGATACTTTTGATTTATTAGCATTTTCAGATTCAGATTGGGGTAAGTGTATAGATAGTAGAAAGTCAGTCACAGGGTTTTGTATCTTTGTTGGAAACTGTCTTGTGTCATGGAAAAGTAAAAAGCAAGCCACAGTGGCTAGGTCTTCAGCAGAAGCTGAATACAGAGCCATGTGTGCAACTGTATGTGAATTAATATGGGTCAAAAATTTGATGTCAGAACTAATGGTTAACATTAGAGTTCCTATTGTTCTCAATTGTGACAGTTCAGCTGCATTGTCAATAGCAGCAAATCCTGTTTTCTTTGACAAAACAAAACATTTCGAGTTAGACTTATTCTTTTTGAGAGAACATATTCAAAAAGGTTTGGTTAAAACTGCTAAGGTTAGTTCTGAGGAACAACTAGCAGATCTTTTTACAAAAGGGTTACTAACACATCAACATCAAAAGATTTGTGAAAAAATTAAAATGATAGATGTGTTTTAAACAATAAAATTGAGAGGGGGTGTTAAAAATATATACATTATATTTTTAATAATCAATTTTATTATTTAACATTTCTATTCTTTATAAAACAAGTATACTTATTGTTTTGCATAAGTGTTTATTTGTTTTGTAGAGTACATTGTGAGTCCAGCTTGAGAGTCCAGTAGCTTGAGAGTCCAGTTCGTTGATCCCGAGAGTAGAGATAGAGATTGGCCCAGGAAGCTTTGATGAGGCCCAAACAAGATCCAGCCCAGCTTATCAGGTTCGGGTACATATCAACGTGGCAATCCGTGTGACAAGATTGAACGGCCAAGATCATCTAATAGTGTGTTTCTCTGATCTAATCCAAGGGTTCTCATAGGCTCGGGTGTGTTTCTTCCCGAGCCTAGAGACTGGCTATATAAAGATGTCTCAGTCGTCACTTTCCAGTTTTTGACGAGTCTAGATATTTTGATCTCTTGTGTTCTTGTATTTGATCTCTCTCATAGGCGATAAGGGTTTCAGTGTTAATCTAGTTCATTGTGTTGATGATCTCCTGGATCTAATCAAGTGTCCATTGTTTTAGAGAGTTTGTATAGATTCATTTGTAAAGCTGTTCATCTTTTTATGAACAGCTGTTAGGGTTTCTTGTATTTTGTTCTTGAATAAAGTCTTTTAATCTTTTCCAGTAGAAAAGTTAACAAGAGATAACGTAAGGTGATAGCATGCGGCTTGGGCACTGCTGGAGATGCTCTTATAGTTTACATAAAATAAATCAAACAATTGGACTCCTACGAATGGTAATTGGTAAGTCAACATAAAAAATGATATAATCTCTAATACAACCCCACAAGATGAACGAGATTGGCCATAAGAGTGTCATATATCTAATGACAACAACTCTCTAGAAAGCAAAGCAGCCACTAGGATTGAAGCAGGCACATTGTGAATGTTGAGACACTTGCTCATAATCAGGTCATATATAAAAAAACAAGTCAATCTTAATTTGTTTTGCTAGCCACTAGGACTGAATCTGGCACATTGTGAATGTTGAGACTCTAGGTCATAATCATGTGTTACAAGTCAACCTTAATTTGTTTCATTTGTTGATGAAACATCTGTTTGACTTCTAAATAGGTAGCTAGCTCTAGTTTTGTCACACCACAAACTAGGTGGACTAATAAGCGGGATGTGCAACTCATGAAGAACAAATGTAATTTATCAAAGCTCATCAACAATATGAGCAAAAGGCACAATAAACACCTGGTAGTGCCGGACTTCATCTGGGTAGTGGGGGATCTTGAACCAAACATTTGGGCGGGCCGGACTCAATACATATATAAAATTTTGGAAATTTTCGGTCAAATTTACACTACGAAACAAAAAAACTGGGCGGGCGAGGCCCGGTCTCGGCTCCACTAAGAACCGCCAATGGGGAGGGGTGTAACCATAGTTTTTTTTCCAACTTTACTGATTTACACCAATCCGCACTGCTACATTATTTTACTGAAACAGTTTTCTGGAAGCAACAACACTTCACTGAAATGTTTTTTTATATTTTTTGTTAAATAAAGATTAATTAAACATATTATTAAACTAATAAAATAAACTTACAATATTAAAACTAAATAAAACATAGAAATTCAAACACACATAAATTAAAAATAACCAAATATAGAAGAACTACTCGGAATCCATTTCGAGGTGCGGTAGATCAAGTGTGGCTAGATGTTCCACGAGATAATTTCAAAGTCGGAAATGCGTATCGGCGTCTCTCAACTCCTCACAGGCAGCTTCATCGAACACCGGTTGGACTGGGGGATCGTATATGTGGACCAGTGATATCGCACGATCCTCATCTTTGATGATCATGTTGTACAATATCATGCACGTATAGACAATGACTGTACACCTATCAGCGATCGTCGGCCTCAAGGGTCGGTTGGTAATTCCCCATTTCCCCTTTAATGCACCGAACACTCGCTCCAAACATGCTACCATTTTTAGAAATAGACGTTTCGACATGCGATACCTTAGTTTTAAACCGTGCCTCGGTGTATTTTGGTATGTCGACAAAATAATAATCCAATAAACGACTATTGCCTCCCTCGTGATCACGTGACATATAACTTTTTTTCACATGTTGTGTCTTCGTCTTCAGCTCGATTGGCAAGATCCATGAAAAATTCAAGGCTACTATCGGTTGAGTTTAAAATCGGGTGCACTTCGAGCGGGGAATGCAAACTTGACTTCTTCAACGTCACTAATTTTTTTTTTTAAAAGTATGGAGGAAAAATGTAGTAAAATATGAGAGAATTTATGTTTTTTGATCTTAAACCGTGGGAATTTTTCAATATAAACAGGATTTTAAACAATCAATTGAAAATAGCAGTAAAAAATATGACCGTTGCATTTAATTTCATTGGTTCCCGTTCGTTAACTATAACTAGAAAACGGTCCACGGGACCACTACCAGCACTACCGGCGACGGTGTTACTGTGCCGGTAGTAGGGTACTCGTGGACAATTCTTTTTCTACCCCCCGTCTCCTTTAGATCAACGATCATAAGAAAAACCAATCCGATCAACATCCAAATTAAGTGACTTTAGAATATATGTGATGTTAGAAAATATTTTGAGGATCAAAATTCAATATTATCATTTCCTCAGTTGTCCCCATAATTCATGGCTGCTCAAGAAGGAAAGGGACCGTTAGTCTCCAATGCCCATTTACCTTTGATTTATTTTATTGCCTTTTTCTGTATTTTACACCTTTATTTAGAGAGGCTCCCTTTCATTATTTTGAATGTACAACATATCTATAATCAATCAATAAAAAAAAATATTATTCTTTGATTTCAACTCACAATATGTGAACCGTCAATCCATGTGATATATAACCCATAAGGTACCTAAAGATACACTTAACAACAATCCAGTGATGATTAATAGGTCAACAAAGTGAGAAACCTTAATATTGCCATGCATCTTATCTTTAGACAAGTCAAGACTAGATATTTGAAGGCGCTAAGGATACTCCAATATACTTATGGACTCTCAAGAGGTACACCAGAATAGCAAGAGAGTTATCATTACGCGAAATCAAGGTTGATAATGGGTGACACTGATTGAGGCAAGCCCATTGTACCATCATGTAATTAGAATTGTTGTTGTGAAAGATGTTGAATGTCGTTTGAAAATGTAGCATACGTCCCACCCAAGAAATAATTCGACTACCCCAAATCTTGGTACGTAAATTGAGAGTGAAAGTCACCAATGACACTTGTCAAATCAGTCAAGAACTCAACAATAATAATTTCATCAACATATACCATTGTATAAGCAAATGATACAAAGATATATATGAAACACAGAGTGAAATCCAACATAGTGAGAGTAGTAGATGGCTCGTAAAACAAAGCTTGAGGGGCTTCTTTGACGGCCATAGAAAGTTAACTACAACAGAAAAACACCATTATGACTAGTTGAGTCTACAACCACATTAGGCAGTGCCATATTCACAATCTTAGAGAGGTCACCACAAAGAAACACATTGTTGACATCAACCTGTCAAATATCACATCCTCGTGAGAAGGCACCTGATAAAACTAACTTCATAGTGGAGTGAGTGACATGATTATCAATAAAACTACACTTTGATCTACTATCTTCATCACGTAGATTATTAGTTAAATATGGTCGAAAAAGCCGCGGAATCATTATATCTATAGTAATTACATGACATTTTAATAGTAAAGGAATTCTAACATACACCAGGTGCATACTAGGTGATAGGTAGACCCCGAATCACTGGTTCGAATCAAACGGAAAAATAAATGATAGATATTTTTACGGTTTGTTTCGGATACAGATACACCACCAAAAAAAAACAGTAGAAATAGGATAGATCAAACGCTCGTTTGTGATACAGATACACCACACAAACAAACGATAGGGTTGTGAGATCTAACTGAAGATACAGATACACCACTCCGGTTAAGAAATCGTGTCTAAGAACACCACCCAACATGCCACGGTCAAGCTAGCATAGACAAATTAATTTTAACCCATAATCCAATGAGAGAATTAACATAAAACTTTTCATTCTAAAACTCCCTGCCTTCGATAGTGTCGATATTCAATAGAAACAAAAAACTGACCACAAACTATATCCTAATCTTTAGGAGACATGGGAACTAAAATACTAGTAATAATGCAGAGAGTACAACTAAGTAAAGCATGAAAATTAAACTTAAAGAAGTAAAGTGCTAGACTATTTTAAATGAACATGACAACGTGGCTTGCATGGAAGTTATTGCTGATGTTAGCTTTAGAAAAGGATTGTTGCATGAGTTCGTTTCAAACACCAGCATGGGCTTCCGGTTTCATCTGATCGACCCAAGTTCATGTCAACCTCATTTGCCGAACCCGACCCATTTGATTTCCTTTGACCCGATTAAACCAACGCTAATAATTCCGTGTCACAATTGCTATCATAGAGGTGTTTCAACCAAGTTGAAACTCGGCATGTGACACATAGGCTTTGGTTTCTAATTCTAGCTCAAATGATGGAATTATGGAGTTTTTTTTTAGGTGCCACAACTTTCGAATTTTTTTCATAAAAAGAAAGAGGTGTGCTAATTGACTTTATTCTTACTACATACATGTTTTTAAATCTAAAGTGATACCTATCACACAATTTGGCAGTTCCAGTTTCACTATTTCTCCGGTGAGAACCCACAAGACTTTTGATTTAGGGGCTGTTCGGCAAGTGCTGAATTAGTAAGTGCTGAACTAGTAAGAGGTCTGAATGGATAAGAGCGCCTGAACGAGTAAGTGCTAAACATGTAAACTGGTGTTTGGTTGAACCACTAAATAACTCTATAAAATTACTTTTTACCCCACCTTATTTTTTTAAAAATATATAAAAATCACACACACCACACAACACACCATATACAAAGAATCTATTGTTCCCCTTTCTCTTCCCCATACACTTGCTTTCTCTTTCTCTTCCCTTTCTCTGTTTCTTTTCTTTCTTTTTTCTTAAATCAAACACATACACACACGATTACACAAACATACACATACTCTCTCTTTCCAAGTTTCCTTTTTCTTTCTTATTCTTAAATCAAACACACACACAAAGAAGTAGAGAGAGATGAGAGTGATGGAGGAGCAGGAGGAGACAAGAGCAGAGGAGAGGAAGAAGGGTCGGCTGGTGGTCGGAACTGAGAGGAGGAAGGTTGGGGGTCGGAGCAGAAGGAGAGCAGAGGAGGGATGAGGCATTGGGTGGAGGGAAGGAGGGCGGCGACGTTGGGTGGTGGCTGCAGGGAGGGGTGAAGGTGAAGGGGTTGTTCAGAGGTGAGGCAAATTCTGTCCATTTTTTCATTCAGCATCATTACAGTGCTGAACCATTCAGTCTTAATGGTTCAGTTTAGAGGGGCAAATTTTTGCAACCAAACACCACCCACCTCTGACAGATTCAGAAGTTACCTCTGAATGGAGCCATTCAGAGGTAAACCAAACACCTCCTTAATTAATTAATTAATTTATACACTCATAGATAAACCTTTCAAATCGTCTGGCCTATCAATGCATCACAAGAAAATGTGCTTTCTACCTTGATACATGCATGCATGCATGCATACATACATGAAAACCATTCCTAATACCTATCATTTTCCATTTAATTCCAAAAATAATTTGAGCAATATTTTCTAATTTTTCAACTATGTTGTAGTTTCTTTTTGATTTTTTTGCAATTTTATAAGACTAACCATGTATGGTATTTCTTGTCGAGGCAAGAAACTAAGAAACCTCACTGAGCACTTATACTATCTCTTGATGAGTCGAGAGTAGATACTATAAAGCACCAATAGTACTCCGATATGCTATTCGATCATCAAGACTTACAAATAAAAAGAAATCAATAGATAATGAGAGAGTTGTCGTTTAGTGAAATTAAGGCAAATTATGGATGACACTCACTAAGACAAGCTTGTTGTAACATATTATGTAGCATTGTTAAACGAAAGATATAGAACATCTTGAGATGAAGGTACCTTGTATCCCAAAAATAACTCAATCATCCTTAATCTTTCAGCATAAACCGACACAAGCAAATTTGTAGCAGAAGTCAAAGAACTCTCGGTGATGATAATATACCAGTATATAACAAGTGTGAAATCTTGATAAAGCACAAACTGGAAAATATATGAGATGAGTGAAGCCAATGATAGTAGTAGACAACTTACAAAATCGAGCTTGATGGGTTAGCTTAAGGTCAAAGAGAGCCTTTTACAATAACATGATGAGGACGAGTTAAGTTAGCAAATCCACGAGGTTGTGTCTTATACATAGTCTAAGAGAGATCGTCATACAGAAACACATTGTTGACATTGACATGTTGAGTGGCAACTAAGTGTTACATACCGTCTGAAGGTACCTGTATAATATGTTGCTAGTATGTTGCGTGCCTTGCATGATTGTACTATATGGATGTTTACATATATTTTTAACTTGGTTTAACTATTGGGACTGTATATGAAAATTTAGATTTCAGGGTGTACTATTAGACAACATCGGAGTCTTCATGATATTTGTATGATACTGAAATCAAATAGCAATTTCGTGATTATAATATGTTGTATTATTGAATTGGGCAGGAGTTTACACAATTCAATATCGAATCACATGGGATGTTTTGCGATTCCATATCATATATGGGATTTTTCATGGTTCCACGATGTTGTTTTAATGGAGTTAGTAACTTTAAGGTTATGTGACATATACTTTCAGTAAATTGTCGTTACACAAAGGTAATGCTAGCTCAAGTCTCATAGGTGATAGATCAAACATATTTACACTAAATAAAGTTACCTAACTTAGTATGACACCTCAAGCAATAAGATACAAGTTACATATGTATTAATATCATTATGTTATTGATGTAATGCATTACAAAATAACTAATTAACACATACACAATCTTCTTAACTAAGAAACGTAGGAAACCAACTCAAATGAATTCCAATTGAACTAGTTCTTGCGATGTTGGAATCGGCTTGTCAAACCTTCACATACACACACACACACACACATATATATGGGAGCTGGGATAAAATGAAAACTCTCTTGAATTAAGAAAACCTTGAAACCCATGTAAAAACATCATTTTTTTTTTGAAAAAAATAACCAATATAAAATACATGTTTTTAAGCATTTTGGGCAAAAAAAATAAAAAAAAGCGCCGATGAGATTTTTTTTTAAAAAAATAAACAAATTTGCGCTGTTTACATATGTTTTTAGTTATTTAGCTGTTGTAACAAACATGTTAAATATGTTTTCAGCAACTTTTTTTTTTAAAAAAAAAAAATCCCATCGATGCTTTTTATTTAATTGTTTGGCCCAAAACGCTTAAAAACATGTATGTTACATCCTATATTTTTGTCAAAATAAAAAAAGATTTTATTAGATGGTATTTAAATTAGTTTTTGAGGTTTTCTAAATTCAAGTGGGTTTTTATTTTATACTTGACATATATATAGGTTTAAATAATGAGAAAAGTCTTCTAAGAAGATAAATAAGAATTTAAACCTATTTGTTTAAATCTGTTACAAGATATAGCTAATTTTAGGGTTTATATATGGTTTTAAATTTAGGGTTTAGCCTTGCGGTGTAGTTTTAGAGTTTTTGGTTGCTGTTTAATAAGACGGTTTCAAGGCCTTTTATCGAAGTTCATTTGAGTCGATTTCTTAGTTTTCTAAATTAATAGACATCGTGTCACATATATCTTACCAAATATTAATAACGCAAATTGATGCATCAAATGCTACTATTATTCATTCGTTATTTATATACAAGGTAAGGAGTTGGCTAAAAAGTCTACTTTTTCTAAGAAATGTAAGAAGTCTATATAGGCATTGTGTTTTAATCTTTAGAGACATGTTTTTTATATTCTTTTGGTATTGTGTTATATAGAAAAACAACAAAATTAACAATTTAAAACACAATTAAATGTATTATAAGCATATACACCCCGTCACTTGTAAAACACACTATATCTTTAGAACTAGCTGATTATATTTCTTCGCATGGTGTTTTAGATTTAATGCTTAGGATGCATTTGATTATGTTTTAAGTTGTTACTTTTGTTGTTGTTCTATATAATGCAATACCAAAAGAATATAAAAACATTTATCCTAAAGTTTAAAACACAAATGCCTACATAGAATTCTTACATTTCTTAGGAAAAATGGACTTTTTTACACGAACTCTACTCTACCCATACAATATATATATATAACGAATGGAGATAATCACATATAACTAATTTCCCAAAACTCTAATAGATAAAGCCTAACTTTATATCATGTAACAATTAAAAACCACTAAAATGGCATAGTGAACACTCTTAGGTACGCATAAAGGGGTGTCACTACTAGAAAATTGGGCTTTTGTCACCACATTTTCAGTCACATAACGGTAGCAATTGCTCTATGTCACCATTTTGCAACCGAAAATGCGGTAGTAAAAACACCCGTGTGTGTTGCCCTAATGCCACCAAATAGCTACCACTTTTGTATTTTGCTACCCAATTTTTGTCACCACAAAATGGTAAAATTATTGCTACCGCTCCTACAATATTGTAGGAAGGTCTTTTGCTACCGTTTCGGTACCATTTATCCACCGATGTTGCCACCATTTAAACCCATTTTTATTGATAATTTACACCTTTTTTTGTAACCGTTTTGGTACCATTTAGTTTGCAACCATTTAGTCACCGCTTTCATTAAGAATTTATTAATACCATTTTAGTCACCATTTTCATTGAAAATTTGCAACCATTTAACCACCACTTACATTGAAAATTTGCAACCAATTAGCCACCATTTTCATTGAAAATTTTTGCTACCATTTAGCTTTGCTACAGGGCTTTTTTTCCTGCTTTATTAATTTAATTACATTTCAAGAAACTATATTATATAAGACAGACAAATAATACAAAATCTCAAATTATATAAAAAAATTGTTAACGGTTTTCCAATTTTAAAATCGTATAAAAGACTCTAAATAGTAAACACAACTAAAACATCAAATAACCGAAATTATCTTTGAAAAACTTCAAAACATTCATGTCTAAGTGTTTATAGCCTATTTTTGACCCGTAGTTTGTAAACATAGCTTCAATTTGTGTCATTATATTGAGCATAGCCTTTTATACCCGCATTATCTTTTTCTTTTTCAGCCATCAAGCCCGCAATAATTTCTTCGAACCTTTCTTTATCTTCATCTTTTCCTTAAAAAGCTCTTTGATAATCAAGTTAAACTTTTCAATCTACAAAACAAGCAATTAATAGAATCAAGAAGTCGGAATAACAAAAACTAATAACGGGTCAAGTGAGTTGCATAATACCATAATCCATTTGTGAGTTACAATTCTAGTGCTAGAAGCCAAATAACATGTTCTGATATATCCACTATTTCTAATGCACTAAGGCGCCAAGGCCTATCCGGGCCTTAGGCGCAAAGCGCAAAAAAAAAGCGCTAGCCTAATGAAAAAGGCGCACATAAGAGAGAAAAAAAACCTAAATGATTAATCTTATGCATTCAAAACTAAAAATTGCTTGCGACCCATTTGACCCATTCATAAGGTATCAGTGACTCAGACTTGAAACAAAAAAAAAATCCACATAGAACCATTAATTGTAGGCTCAGTTGGAAACACTTGATAATAGTCAAGTGAATCTGTAGGCTGCACTTTCTCTACTAAACCTACAGCTGCTGCAGTGTCTTAAAAACAAAACTACAGACAAACCCAATGCCCCCTTCCTTACCATCATATCCCTGCTTATTGGGAATATTATTTTAGTTTATCACCACAAATCAAGTACAATATATTTTACAACTATCCAAATATTCCTATTAGTCAAGTATTTTCAAAGAGAAAAAAAAAATCCAAAAGCTAACCTTAATTTCGCAACCGGTTGATTATATAATGAAAGCCATTTTTATCCAAAAAAGAAATGGCTCCTACATGGCAATGACTAAGTACCTGTAGTACTTAACTTGCACCTGTACATATGAAGCCATTTTTATCAATAGAAGAAAAACACATTTATAGATCGCAAACAAAAAAAACGTATTTTAAAAAAAGCAAACACATACACACTTTAATGTAGACTTTGTTTTTCAATGTAACTTTTTACACAACTTTAGAAAGTTCGTAGCTTCTTGTACTGCAAATTATAGAACATAACCAATATA
>JAUTDX010005431.1:0-25093 GCA_030844895.1 Ambrosia x helenae | reverse complement strand
ATCATCGAGGTGTCACGTAAATTACGTTGTTCAATAGGTCATGGACTAAAGTGTAAATATAAATAACCAACATTCTCCATTTATTCAAAAGCAAATACAAATTGTGTCAAAATGATCAAAACATAAATTGTCTAAGCGTGAGTAGCAAGCAATGGTCAAACTTCACCTGAAACATGCACAGAATAATTTTGTCAACACATATAATGTATTGGTGAGCATATCTATTTCGTTCAAAATTATTTTCGCCAATTTATGTGCTATGATATTTGCAATATGTAAAAGGGTCAAAATCAAGCCTAAAAGCATTCCAAAAACGTTCAAAAATCGATCATAAAAAGACCCATAACAATGACCAAGGAGTCAATACGTTCACATAAGTCAATCAAGGGATATAAATCGTAGTACTACTCATTGTTATGTTTCGGCGCAACAATGGTTAATGATTTAGACATGAGTTCATACAATTCACATAAGCACTTCATAAAGCAATCGCGTTATAAAGAATATACAAAAGTTTAATAATAATGGTACATGATTCATCCCAAAAAGAGTAAAACAATAAAAGGGGGTTAGATATACTCACATTCGTCAAATAATAAATTGACTACGCGAGCGAGTGTAAGCGAGCAAATCCAAAGATTCAACCTAAAGTTTAAAATGTCCCAAATAAGTATTTAAGCTTAGTAAAGTCTAGGGTTCTTATTCTAAGGCATCTAGGTTGTCTAGTCTACATTTGGGGTTTTAAGTTTGTAAAAGGCGACGAGAATAATATTAGCTATTTATTTTGCTATCACGAGCTATGAAATTAAATTAATGAATTTAGATTTTTGAACACAAGTATTTTCTAAGGTAAAATAATAATTTTTTATTCAGAATAATATTTATAACAAATTAGGAGTTTTTATTACATTTGTATTAATAATGTTAACACAAAATTCATAAATAAATGCAAAACACTTTTGAAAAATAAAATGTTTTCACAAAAAACTTGTTACTCTAACATAAAAGGTTACCAAAATGATTTTTTATAGAATTGTTGGGATTAAAGGAGGTTTATTATGAATATTATTTGTTTAAAGTTTATTTAACAAATAAAAATAAGATAGCATATGAAAAACATGTCAAAACTAATGAAAAATGATATGATAATTATCTTAGAATAATGAAACATTTCTCTATAAATTTTCATGCCCAAATATGCTACCTTTGATTTATTATGAATTAAATAATATTAAAGAATCATAAAATTATAAAAAAAAAATTTAATCGGGGTGTCTAAGAATCCCGAAACTTATTCTAAAACTCATAATCAATCATATAAACCATCATACCAAATTTCATAATTTTTAGATAAGAAACAAGCGAGATATGAATTTATTAAAAATATATAAACTTTTAAATCAAAATCCCCAAATTACCTAGAACACCCCTAAGCCCTAGATTTGCAATTAAAACCCTTAAAGACTATAATTGTTATAACAAGTAAAAGGGATATTGTTCTACTTATAATAATGAATCAAAAATGCAAAAGGAATTAGAAAAACTCACGAATTTGATAACTCAAAATTGAAGAAATAAAACCAAAAATAAACCGAATAAAACTAAGAAATAATCTTCAATTCCTCATGAATATGAGATGAAAATTGGGGCTTCTTGTGCAGGGCAGAGGTAATAGACTAATAAGGAGACGGTTGTGATAGTGTTTAATCGAAGTAGAATGAGTCGATTTTAGAGGTGCAATGAGAATGGGTCACATAAGTGGGTTTTTATATGAATTTGTGATGAATTCTTGACATAAAAGCCATTAAATGGAGAGTTGACCAATAGTGAAACTTATGGTCTTTAGTCTTCATCATAAAGATGAGTTTTTGACTCGAATTAAATGCCAAAATTGACCAAAACATTCGAGAAGATGAAACAACTGTACTTACTATCTCCGCGGATCGCAGAGACTTTTTTAAGTTCCCACCACGCTCAGCAGTGACACGTTTGACTGGGACTTTAACTGTATTTCTCCGCGTACCGCAGAGAGGTTTACCATTTCCTTCCGCGGCCGCGAGAACTAAAAAAAATCAAATTTTCTAATTTAACAAGTTTTAGTTCGGGACTTGTTTCCTTCAGTTTCTAAGTTGTTTTAGGACTGAAAATTAAGGGTTTTGAGTATCAAGGTCTGAAACATATGTGGTTGGGTGTAGATGTGAGTATAAAACGTGCATAATTTACTTATAAAATTATAAGTTTTATTAAATTGTGAGTTTTGGTCCTATGAAAATACGAGGGTTGACACGGTTGCAAACTGTCTTGTCAGTTTTGGTTGGTTAGAGCTCTCTAAGTCTTCAATTCCTACCCTTTTGTGCCTTTTTTCTCTCTTTTTCATTCCCTGGACTCAAAACCTGCAATTATTAACAAAGAAGGGTAAATCCGGATAAACTAAGATAAAAGCATGATGTTGAGTGAAAAACGAGTGTAAAAGCACATATAAATATGTGTAAATCTCGGCACATCAACGACCCCATTAGTGAGCCGAACCGTTGGAGCCACCCTTAACGATCTGGACGGTTTGGAACCGACTTGGCCCGTCAACAAGTGCAAAAAGATACAAGATCCCTCTCGGGCATCAGAGCTTCTGGTGGTGGTTTGAGTTTTTAATTTAAGATTTTAAAGGGGTTAACTTATAATCCTATCTATGACTCGTTTACTATTTCTAACAAACTCATTCTAACCCACTTAACTTATTTATTTCTTGCATCTAAAAATTAGCCATCTTAAACCCTTTGAAAATTATAGTAAATCTGATTCAACTCACTAGTTCAGATTAGAAGCCCCAAAACAACATAAGCTTAGCTAGAGGGTTAAGATTGTCAGGTCTATATTTTCATATTTACATATTTTTAAATTTCTAATGACGATGCTTTTTATATTTCATTATTGTATTGTTTTTTTTATTATGTGATAAACCTTACTCGACCTAAACCGTTTAAACCGACACAAAAACTTTTATGTTCAGTCATATGAAAATAGACTATCTAAAAAAGTGAACTTCTGAAATATTCCTGAATCCCATGTAACCTATTAAGATGCCCGGTCTAATATCAGATGCGGTTTTAAAAAGATTGTGGACCCTCCTAAGTCATCTACCAGGTCTCGAGAGTACCGCATAGGTTAAATGAGAAGTTTAATACAAATCTTCTATAATATATAAATAAAAGCATTTGTGGGACACTTGGCACAATATGAGGGGCTTCTCATTTTGTTTTCCCGCTCTTTTTTTCAAATTATTTGTTCGGGTCAAGCCCGCACCATATTATGATCTTATAACCCAACATATAAAATATGCTTTATTATTTTCTCCATTCTACAGTCCCCATTTCTCTCTCACGCTTCTCCCATTTTCTCCTCCGCCATTCGAATAAACCCTAAAATTTCCTGCTGGCTTCTAGGGTTTTTCCCCCCTCATGACACTTCTACTTTTCTATTCGTTCTTTCCTAATCTTTCTAACAAACCCTAGCGAAAAAACTCTCCTCTCTCTTCTATGCCAAGAATAAAGGAGTGAGAAACGATTGCTCATCCCTCTCTACCTCTGTAATTGAAAAAAAAAACCCTAAAACTTCTAATTTTTTTATCATCATCTATTGCTTCGTTAAATCTATTGGATCAATGTTATTCACAGGTTTATCATGTGTTTGCTGCTCCTGGCATAACAATCAGAGTCTACGGGGTGTTAATTTGTTCGCTTCATCAGCTATAATCCTGAAGTCAAGTACAGTTGGAATGGATTTTGATTGTTATTTTTATCATATATGTGGATTAGTTTCTTGTTTTTGAAATTGTTTGAATATTAGGGTTTATATCGTTGTATAACTTCCATACGTTGATTTCACTTTTTGATAACTGACTTTGATTTCAGTGATAACGGATTGTGTATGTGACTTTGTAGTAGTAGTTTTTGCATGTTATCATCATAATGATGTTCGATAGGGTTTATAGGGCTCTTATTCGACTTAGTGACTACTAGGCTGGTAACTCGATTGTTTTCTAAGATTTTTAATTTAGGTTAATGACGTTATTGTTGTAATTGCTTAGCTAATCTGCTACAGTTACGATTTATTATGAGGTGAATCTAATGGATCTATGTTATTCGTCAGGTTGTTGGTTTTGGTATAAGGTATAGTGTTGACCTTTTTAGTGAATTTTATATATATATATATATATATATATATATATATATATTACAACATAATAAAACATACAGTGCTGTGTAGATGTGATTGAATTTACTAAAGGTTCTATATGGTCAGACTAGTGTTGTATAGCTTGTAATATACTAATGGATTTTTTAAGATTTTGGGTCATTGATGGTATCAAAGTAAGAATTAAACATATATGGTCAGACTAGTGTTGTATAGCTTGTAATATACTAATGGATTTTTTTTAAAGATTTTGGGTCATTGATGGTATCAAGGGTTTTCATTTGTGTGATTTTTTCTCTCTCTAGTTTCTCTCTTCTAACCTTTTCTCTACGGCTATGCGATTCAGCCCTTCTTTCCAAAAATCACTGCTGATCGACCTTAAACTGCTAAATAATGCCTTCATCTGGTGATTCTAAACCAGCAGATCCTTCTGGTGATTCTAAACCACCAGATCCTTCTCCCTCTAGCGAAAATAACCCTTCCTCTGAGAATACTCCTGTACGACGCTCAACAAGAGCTAGAAAACCTAAAATTCGTGACTCCAATACTCCCTCTTTGGAAAAAGTTGCTATGAATTTGAGTGCCAATGAGCTACTTCATGCTTCTCCTCTAGTAAATCCACAAGAATCAAGGCTGAATGATGGCCAACATGAGGAAGTAGGTGCTCCGCATCCTGGCTCTTTGGAGAATAAGGTTTCGAAGGCCATTTGTGACACCGCCAAATCCACTAGTCGAGGACCGTACAATTTATTTGTTTCGCCTCACTATGTGTTTAGAATAAGTGTATCGGTGCGCTCATTATTTGAATAATCATGTGGAAATAAACCCTACCCGAACATCATGACCATCATAAGGATCAACAAAAGCGTATGGATTTTATGAGACTAAAATTATTTATATTTTTTAAGCAAATACACGTGTAGAATAAAAATTTAGTTCAATATTATACATATACACATTTCACACATGGTGACAATGACAATTCATATACATACTTACACACTAGAACTAGATAGGACAAAATGAGTTCATGCATGCAACAAAGAGACAAAACTATACACACACATGTATGATAGGCTAAGTACAATATATTTATATATATATATATATATATATTACTATGTGATTATATATTGTAGATGGGGACAAGACAATGGACTTCTATACACACATATGATGCGTATATAAATATATCTATATATATATATATGTGTGTGTGTGTGTATGTTATTATAGACAAGCAAAAACTCATGACATAATCAATCTAGAACCCAAGTGATGTCATAACTTACACCTAAATAGACATATGGCCAATGTTAACCATTTTTCCATGCATGAAAACCTCTCCTCTTTGGTGCTTCCAATCCTAATCGGCCATAAGATCATCCCACAACCATTCACTATCACTCTATATAGATGTATGCTCATGATTGGTTCAAGCTAAGGACAAAACCCATGAACAATGAGAAGTCACCATCACAAATATTTGTCTTAAGGATTGGTCACTATCACCTTTTCCTTCCTCAATGTTTCGGCCGACAAAAAACACCCCTAGGAACCATATGATTGGCTCAAAGCATAAGACAAATCCTAACCTAAGACACACCCTTTCACCTCCTAAACAACTAAGCCTACCTATACACATATATTAGACATGTGCCTAAATTCTCTTACACATAAATCGGCCTATGGACTCTTGATGCATCACCATCACTTCGATTTCACTAAGGAAAGAGACAAGGATACTTCATGCTTCATGAGATGTCATTATCCAACTATGACACCTTAACTTACACCAAAGAAGCATCTAATCCATTCTATCTTGAACCTAGATACCTTACCATAACTAATCACCTACACAACAAAACAATCGGCCAAGTTGTATAATGGCATGAAGTTGAATGACAACTAAGGGACTTCCATGATTTGGAAACTAAAAACTACCTAGCTTTCCCCAAGACAATGACATGCTTTCCTTGCAACTAGCCTATATAAAGGGGCTTCCTTCACTCAAATTTCTTGCACCAACCCCTCACAACTAACCTCTCATAAGAACTCTCTTCCTCTCTTCTCTTGCTCTCGCATACTCCCAAACCATACCCCCTTCCCTTTCAAGCTTCAAGAACTCAAGGTTAGGAAGCTCGCTTAGAAGCCGAAGGTCCAAGCATTCGATCACATTCTTGCACCAACTAGGTACATTGTGAACTCACCATTACTTCTAGTTTTATCTTAAAAAACAATCGACCTTCTTGTTACCCGACCCCTAGTCGTCTAGTGATCGACCCTATCTTTCATATAAGTTAATGATTTTCTAAAAGCATTGTCTTGTTTATTGTTGATAGATTCTGAAACACACACATGTACACTTATATATAACCACATACCACACACTTATGTGACACAAATAAATTTAGTGAATGCACCCACATCATGATTAATGTTTTATAAACCACACTCGGCTTTAATAGTTATCAAGGAACTGATTTTTGATCAAAACAATACACTTTGTAAGTACAAACCAGATACATAATAATTGACACGTGCATAAGCATTGGCCCACATATACATGACTCAAGGGTCCACAAGTCGGGTGAACAACTTGTATGGTAGACAATGAGTACACATAACTTAAGATGTCTTTGACGTTATAGGGCACTTTTTGTCGGAACAGTAGTTACTTCTTCTTTGCTAGATCATATAACGAGACATCAGGTGAGTTTCGTGGCCCCTTTTACTGTTTTACTGTTTTACAACTTCAGGGGAGAAACATGCTACAGACCCACATATGTACATGACAACGATATGTGTTACATGAGTTAGACCCATAATTATCGCAGATCAACAAAAATTCCCCGGACAACTATAACCATTAGCTTAGCAATAAGTCGTGGATCATATGAATATTACTATTTGGGTTGACACCCCCTTTCACTATTAGTCGCACTAACACATATAAATGCATATTATCCATACTTTACAATGTCTCGCGATAAGGCATTGGGGGCGGGGCGCACACGAACGTCATGGTTTGGTTATAGTGCTCATGGTAACTATATTCTGCATGGACACAGACAACGAAACTTTCTGAGCAACAAAATTGTTTTATCAAGTCAACAAAACCTACGGACTCACCAACTTTTTAGTTGACACTTGTAAGCATGTTTTTCAGGAAAACATGTAAGGACGTTAAGGAGCCAAGTTTAGGATTGCATGAAGAAGGCCTTGTTTTGTGATTTCCCTGTAGCTGTTTGAAACACTTGTTAGGATTTGTAATTTGTATTCAACTATATGACTTATATGTTTGATGAAATAAACGTCATTAGTATTTCTCATCAACAATGTTTGTGATCACCATGTTCGTCTCACCTCGTGTTTCTGCCTTAGGAGGGGTGTGACACTATTGAACTGGATTTGAGCGGCGGTAATCAAGTCTCCTTTGATGCGGCTATGAAATCCCTTAATCAAGGTAAGACTCCTGCTAATTTGCCTTCCACTCCATCGAAATCTCCCAATACCGTGAACCCCCCCTCAGTTGACATCCCCACTCCCTCTAAGAACCCTGAATTTGGGGATGAGGATGCGTCTGATGATGAACATATGTGGCAAACTTCCAAAGATGATGAGGAAGAAAGCTCTGCTGATGAGCTTGACCCCTCCCTAATGAGACCACGGAAACTCACAGCCCAATGGAAGCGAATGGCCCTGTTCTGCAGCCGATTCCTCTACCCCAACCCATTAATGAGGTTCCAAAACCTGCTGCCCGAGGAAATGTTGTTGATATTAAAAACACCAATTCAGATGAACAGGGGAATGCTTGGCACCCTGACCCGAGGAGAGGCATGACTATTTTCGAAATAATTAAGCAAAGCCAACATGCCAACAAAGTGCGGATAGACTATTTCCCCCTACAATTACTCCAGAAGGCAAAAGCAGAGTCATCATTATGAAAGAGGATTTGCATCAATCAGCAAAGGCTTACTTATTACATATGTATGGCTACTTCCTAGGTGCGTCAATCGATTACAATCGTGTTAATTATTGTCTAAAGCGCGACTGGCAAAAATATGACATTGCGGATATCTCAAAGAGTCCCACTGGTTTTTTCCATTTTAAGTTTAAAAATGAGCAGAGTATGAATGAGGTATTGGAAAGAGGACCATGGTTTGTGAATAATATTCCTCCATTGGTGAAGAAATGGGTGCCGAGATGTTGCATTGAAAAAATTGTACCGTTAACAGTCCCGCTGTGGGTCACAGCGCATCAGGTCCCTCTTGAGTTATGGACAGATACGGGAATATGTAAGATTATGAGTGGAACTGGGCGTCCGCTACTAATGGATTGTGTGACAAAGGAAAGGTGTTCGGCCCAAACGGGTAAGCTTGGGTTTGCTAGAATGCTTGTAGATGTGAAGGCTTGTTTTGGTCTCCCGGAGGAAGTGGAAGTGGAGTTTCCGGCTGAAGAGGATGTCCCTCCAAATGTGAGGCGGATTAGTATTTCTTACCATTGGACACCCCCTATGTAAACGCTGTTGTGTGGTTGGTCATAATGATAGGCATTGCAAGATCAAAACAAAATCTACCGATGAGAGAGATGCAGAAATCCGTACTAAAGACCAGCTCCGAGTCCAGCAGAACAACAACCAGAACCACACAGACACAGAGGGATTTACCACAGTTGCACCTAAGCAGAAAGGAAAGAAACGAAACTCAGTAGGTAAACCTATTGGAAACCAAGCTACCACTAACATATCTAATGCAGATGTTTCGACTCAACAACCACAAAAAGGGGGCGTTTACCAGCAGTCATCCCATTGTCCAGAGAAAGATGAGCGAGTTGCATGCTGCCCATATTGCCACATCAGGAAATATATTCTAAAGGGACCAGAAACATCAGAAGTATGATGAAACCGATCACCCAAACCAGTGCCCACCCCAATCCAATGTTAACCAACCAACTGTTAAATCCAGGACTGCTAATAGCCCTGTGACGAACCCACACCCCCCCCTCTAAATCTCAAACCTTCCAAGAATCCTACCTCAAAACATACCAGCAAAACCCCCACCAAGCCCTCCTCAAGTACCCCCACACCCCCACCTCGAACCCACTAACTTCAAACCGGTTTTTCATGTTGAATGATATATCGTCTGATCTCTTATTGCAAGGAAAAGACCTCTTTGACCATGAGATGCATGATATTATTGATCAGGAGTTTCAGAATGTGCATGCTACTGTAGAAGGTAAAGTGTCTGAAAATGTGGAAGATCATGACCAAATGCATGAAGATGGGGTGTATGATTATGGAATTACAGATGGGCAGAAGCGTGCCATTTCCGACCAATTAATTAGGTACAAAACAGTCAGAGCCAATGATCAAGCTAATTGGGACTTAGGAGAGTGGAATTATTTTAGTGATTTTTGTGAGAGTATGTGCCTCAACCCAGACCAAGTGGTTGAAAATGTTGGACAAGATACGTCGGGAATGGCTATGTTTCTCACAAAATAGGCTGCTATGGGCAAGAAAGGCAATTCAGAGGCTAAGAAGACCCAAAACCCCAACATTTCTTAATGGTGCTACAAATCACAGCTTGGAATGTTCGAGGTTTATCAAATGTCTTGAGTCAAAATATGATTAGGAGCCATATTGCTGGGGAAACTATGGAGTTTGTGGTATTATTGAAACCCAGTTGTCCAAAGACAATGTGTCTAGATGTTGTACCCGGATCTTTGGCCAACGGGAATGGGACTCGAATAGCTCTGTTTGTACAGGGAGATGTTGAATTGTTGTGGGTTGGAATCCAAATGTAGTTGAGCTCATGATCATTGAAAGACACCCTCAGGTCATACACTGTTTCATTAAACATGTTCATGGCCAAAATGGGTTTTATTGTTCCATTGTGTATGCCCACCATCGGCAAATTCCTCGAAGGGAGTGCTGGACTGCATTGGAAGCGCATAAGAATGTGGTTAATGGGCACCCTTGGCTTCTCCTTGGTGATTTTAATGCCATCATAGATCCTAGGGAGCGTTCCGTGGGAAGCTCCCGAGTTGTTGATAGTATGACAGAAGCTCGTGGTTGCTTTAATGTGGTTGAGATTAATGATATTTGTATGACTGGGCTTCGATTCATTTGGAATAAGAGTTTGGGCAGATCGGATGGTCATAAGAAAAAATTGGATAGAGCCATGTCGAACTCCCGTTTCATTGACATATTCCCTATGGCCAATGCTAAATTAATGCCGTTTCTCAAGTCTGACCATAGTCCCATTGTGGTAAATCTTCCTGATGTGCCTAATCCTAAGCCAAAGCCCTTCCAATTTCCGAACTATATTGTGCACAAAGATGAATTCCTGCCCTGTGTTACTGCTACCTGGGCTAATCAGGTAACGAGGCGTGCTATCTTTTCAGTTCTGACCAAGATGAAGGCTATCAAAAAGGAAATTCGTAAACTCAACTTTAAGTAGGGTAACCTTCACAGCCGTGCCATCAAGTTAAAGTTTGAGCTAGAGGCTATTCAGCATGAGGTTGTAAATGATCCGTCTAACAATGTGCTGAGAGAAGAAAAAGGTCACTACCTAAAAGCTTATAATGATGTTGTCAAGGATGAGGAATTATTCCTACAACAAAAAGCTAAGGTGGGGTGGTTGAAAGAGGGGGACCATATGATCCCTGCAGTTACTTACAGTGAGATCAAAGAAGTTTTTTTATATAGAAGATGATAAGGCTCCAGGCCTTGATCGATTCACTGCTAAATTTTTTAAAGCTTCCTAGAATGTGGTGGGTGAAGAAGTGTGCACGGGTGTTAAAAATTACTTTGCTAATGGGAAATTGCTCAAGGAGATTAATGCGACGGTGATAGCGTTTGTGCCAAAACTGGACACTCCTAAGAAAGTGTAAGATTTTCGGCCTATTGCCTATTGTAATGTGCTCTATAAAGGCATCAGCAAAATCATTACCAACCGAATTAAGGGAGTGCTAGACAAGATTGTTCATGAGAACCAATGGGCGTTTATCCCGTGGCGCCTCATTAGTGATAATATTTGCTTACCCAAGAACTTATGAGGAATTACCACAGGAACACTGGGCAAGCTAGATGTGCTTTCAAAATTGACATACAAAAAGTGTATGACACGGTGGAATGGCAGCTTTTACGGACAGCTCTGGTTCATTTTGGGTTCCCGGATATGATGATTGGATGGATCATGAACTGTGTTACCACTACCTCTTTCTCTATAGCTATCAATGAAGATCATCATGGGTTATTCCAGGGGCGGCGAGGTCTAAGGCAGGGGGACCCCATGTCCCCGTATCTTTTTACTCTGGTTATGGAAGTGCTCTCTCTCATGATCAAACGCCGGGTTGCTAACAATGATCAGTATCGATATCACTGGAAATGTGAGGAGGTGGGTCTCACACATTTGTGTTTTGCTGATGATCTTTTCTTGTTTTGTCATGGGGATTGTTCTTTGATCCAAACCCTTATGGCTGGGTTGGATGAATTTAAAATTGTTTCGGGGCTGGTCCCTAGTATCCCTAAAAGTACAGTGTACTATAGTAATGTCAGTACTGATGTCTTGAAGCTGCTCAATAATCATATCCAATTCAGGCTTGGTGAACTCCCAGTCAAATACCTTGGGGTTCCTTTGATCTCCACTAGACTCCGGCAGAAGGATTGTACTTCATTAATTGATAAAGTTAAGAGGAAAATTGTTGTCTTGAAGAACAACGCCCTCTCTTTTGCTGGTCGTCTTCAACTGTTATCCTCTGTCCTAAACACTCTTCATGTTTATTGGTCTTCGGCGTTCATTTTACCTGTTGCAGTGTTAAAGAAGGTGGAGAAAACTTATAAGAGGGTTCTTTGGTGTCATGGGGAAATGAAAAATGGGAAAGCAAAGGTGAAATGGAAAGACGTCTGTATTCCATGAATCATGGTGGTCTGGGTCTGAAACGGTTAAGAACCTGGAATCAGGCCCTCATAAACACACATGGAACACAATAAGTCAAAAGAAGTCTTTATGGGTTAAGTGGATTTATGTTAACAAGCTTAGGAGTTATAACTTTTGGGAATTGGTGGATAAAGGAGACACCTGCTGGAGATGGAAAAAATTCTTTAGTCGAGGTCTCAACTAAGATCTCATATTGTCCAGGTGATTGGCAATGGGCATAACACTTCTGCTTGGTTTGATAATTGGTATTCCACTGGCCTCTAAGCAACAACCTCACCCATAGGAATATGAGCGAGGGTTCCCTAACGAGGCACATGAAAGTTAGCGATATTATAAGAGAAGGGGAATGGAGCTGGCCTGAGGATTGGCATGACAGATTCCCCACAATAGTCGGCTCTGTTTGCCCCATTCTGGACCATCAAAGGCTGATAAAGTTCTATGGAAGGCTAATGATGGGAGTCTTATAGACTTCTCTATAAGCAATGTTTGGTCAGACATGCAAGAAGTTGGGGCTGCTGTCCCTTGGATGAAGCTGGTCTGGTTCAACCAAAACATTCCTCGACACGCCTTTATTCTATGGCTGGCACTGAAAAGGAAGTTGAAAACCCAAGATATAGTGGGTAGATGGCAAGGGATGGGTAACCTCAGCTGTGTTTTTTGCACAAATGGCCCGGATAATCCATGACCACTTGTTCTTTCAATGCAAGTTTCCGGTGTGGACGACCTTGAAGCTGATTACTACCTGGGGAAGTATTCCTGATGACTTGAGTCACATCACTATCCATCTTAACACCCATCCCCAAGACAACACCATCTGGAGCATTGTTAATCGGTTAGTGTTTGCGGCTTCCGTGTACTACATTTGGCAAGAGAGAAATAGGCGACGTAACCATGAGAATATATCAAGGTCTAAAGAGGAGGTGATAAATTTAGTCAAAAATATTTTCAAACTCCGATTAATGGGCCTCCCATTGATGAAGACTACAACATCTATACAAGTTTCCAGGGTTTGGGACCTACAAGGGGTCCAGTGGATCAACCTAAACCAAAACAGAAACCCCAACCATGACTGAAAAAACAATATGCCTTCTGTCCTGGTGCCTGAGTGGGTGTAGGAGCACTGTTAACAACATCCAGTATACTAGCCAGAGGGAGGAGATTGAGATGAAGAAATCCTGGTCAGAGAACTACATCAAACTCATAATGAAAATCCTTTACACTATCACCACTTTTTATATTGCTATTCCTATGGTTGGGATGGAGTTCGGGGTTGGGGTTTTATGTGCAGGTTATTTCTGCTTTGCTGGGCTATGGGTGGGGATATGGACTGGTTATTCCATTGTGAGATGGGCTTTATGGGTTGGGCTGGAGATATAACGCGGAGGAGGGTAGGATTCGCCCATAGATGTTCTTGGTGCCTTTTGGTGGATTGCTTCTTCCTCTCCATTCTTTGGTCTATAGGATTTTCCCTGAAAACCGTTTGAATTGTGATAATTGTTGAAGTTGGTGGAAGCATGGTGTTGGATTAGATTTTCCTAGTGTTTGGGAGTTAAACACAAAACCGGGAGTCATAAGGTTGGCCTGGTCTGGATAGGGGTGGTGTTTTTCAGGAGGAAACCCAATTTGTCCCATACCCCGAGTCCACAATCCCATGTTTTTTTGGCCAGTTTTCATTAATATATGTGTTATGTGCAGCATTGGGTATGTTTAAAGGGTGGGTTGGGACATGTGTTTAGTCATGGAGTTCAAGAATGGTACATGCTGGCTGCTGATGAACTCTTAATTAGGTACTGGATCAACAGGTTAATGGGGTTGGGTCTTGATTGTCCAGATTGCATTGAGACCTGGTGGCATCAAACTGGTCTGACTCGGAAGTTCTATTGCCCCACTATTGTTGTTTGGAGGAAAAATCTGTTCAAGATGAACAAGGTTAGCCCAAAATGTGGTAAGTTGATGTTAGTGTTGGGCTACGTCTTTGGCCCTGATAACTTGTCCCAAACCTGGTAGGGGGATCCCATCCGAAGACAGCGCATAAAGTCCATCGTTCGTCCTGCTATCAAGCTAAGAAGATTGGGCCCACTAATGATCGGGATGGCCCAAATGAGCTGCTAAAGTACCGTCTGGTTCAGACCTGGTGGGGGAGCCCACCAAGAAGGTCCGTGTTCGGCTGCTGAGGTCCAATTTTGATCCCATTTTGGGTTGGTTTGGCAATATTATGAGGAAGGCCGAACTAAATTGGGTAATGAGCAACTTTAGGGATTGGAAGGCCTAGCTTATTTGGGTAATGAACTCGAGTTATCAGCCACAAAATTGCCCCAAAAATATGTCATGGGCTAAGTATTGGGCTTGGAGTTATTTGTGGATTGATCATTTTGTAAACTACATTGTCGGCCCATATATTTGGTCGGGGTTTATTCTCCTTTGGGTTGGGGGTACACGGGGTGTTTTGACCCAAAAGACTCCCGGAGTACCAATTTTTGTAGGCCGATGTCCTTGTATGACCGGCCTTGTAATCTTGTCATAGTGGTAAAGAATTGTGAGCTTGTTTGGTATAGTGTATAGAGTTTGATTTTGTAAGTCCCCTCACGTGGGATACATGGTTTCTTATTTTTGGTGCCCTGCGTATATGGTGGGGACGGTGCGGGGGAATGCCCCCATGACAATGTAAATTTTAATGTTTTGGTATTATATCTTTGCCGGACTTACCCTCTACCAAAAAAAAAAAGTAGGAATTAAACATGTATTGTTGTTCTTCAATGTTGATTTTTTAGTGGGTTTGGATTATTCATTTTACATGTAACTAAACCGAACCGTAATGAACCATTTTGATCAACTATGCTTTTCCACTTAAGCACTATAAATTAACTAGGCTTTTTCATTTTTTTTTCTTTTAGGGTTTAAACCTCCACATGGTTTGGACAAATAACCACATTATCTGAACCTTTGTCTATAGATCTTTAGAGATGCTTACTCTCAATTCAATCAAGTTCATGATATGTTCTGTATGTAGAGATATTCTACATAATCTAATCTTTATGAATTTTGTGTTTTATCATATTAGGTTTCTCAATTTTAGTTCTTACAATTGTTCCAGCCAACAACTTTACACGCTCCTCTATCCAAGGTTAGTCTAATCCTGTGTTTTTTAGCTTTTATTCTTTTATATTTTTGTATATTCCTTAAAAAAAACGTGTTATGTATGTGCCTTTTGGCCTTTTCTTTCAAGAGCACATGGATCTCGGTATCAATAAAGTATATCTTTTGGTTGTTTTAATCTATAAGTTAGTATATTCCAACAAGTACAACAGTCATCTTTAGAACATTTAACTCCATAACAAATATTGTGTGTATGAGTTTACTTTAGTTATTTTTGATAATTTTGATAATTGTGTATGGCTTAACAAGCCTCTAACCTTTTTGAGTTTTGACTGATAAGAAAATGAATATTTCATTTTTTTAACACATTAATTTTAAGTAACTGCCGGATTTATTTATTTTCAGATAACGAGTGGACATGTTATCTAAATTATTGTGTTGTATCCATTTGTCATCATGAACATAAAATGGGTCAATAAAAATGCAAGCTACATGGAGTTTAATATAAGTCCATGCGTACGATTTGTCCAGATTGATCATATATAGCATTTACTCTCTTTTTTAACTTCACGTTTGCTGATGTTATATTCAAGTTTTATTGTAGCTGTTATAGAGCTTATTTTATTGATTAAACTAATACCAATAAGCTTTCATGTTAAGATTTATGTTACCTTGTGTTTCATCTTGTACTAGTGGGTTTACCCGCGCGTTGCAGCGGGATCCACAAATAGGTTGCAATACAACGTTATGATACTTAGGTTTTTTGCCGCAAGTTATGCAAAAAGAATAGAAATATGCATACTATGTTTTAACAAGTATTCGTAAAAAGAAAAGAAATGTGCACCGTCACTTACAACTGATTGCAGTTCATCACAAAAACCATGTACTCATTATTGAACAAATCTTAATAAACCAAAGGTATGTTACTGTAATAGACCAATATGAACATAAACACCACTCTTGTGTAAGCTATCGGTCATTGCATACTACATAACCTTGCCATTTGAAGACACCTTGCTAAATGATAAAGTTCATTTACATGACAAAAGCATGTAGTAATAATATGATATTGTATACACTATCATATGAAGGTCACTGTCCATTTAGAAATTAAAAGTTGTGATTTGTAAGTTTGTAATAGACTTGCCCAACCTGGCCCAGCAGCTAACAAATTGCCCAATGTAGCCAGTGAGCCGAACCATCCCGTCCACTTTGCCACTGGGTAGACGCATATATATGAAAAGGGTTTATAATATAAGTATTATTATGGCAAAGTTTTAAAACTCATACAAGTTTAGCTGAGATAAGATTATTCATTGTGGTAACCTAAATTATTATCTTTCATCGCCATTATATGAATTTGTTCAAAAATATTGTTATCCCGTATGTTTATTTAGTTTGGGTGAGTTCCATTTTCATATAAAGGTTGATTATCTTCTTGGGGCATTTAAGGAAGAAAAGTTGGAAAATTTAGTTAATTGTAAAGAAACATTTGGTATGCCATCTTAACTTTGGACAATTTGGATATATTTGCCCATGTCTCCTCCTTTATAATGTAGTATAGTGGGGTGCCCGCGCGTGCAACGGGAAATATAACACTTATGCCGCTAATTTCAGGGGCATGTACAAGATGGTATGGTTCAGTTCAATTTTATAACGAAAACCACGTTAGTCATTATACATTGAGTCAATCATCTTACTTGAAACTTGAATTGTAGGTCGTGCCCCATAGGTACATCCTTAAAGAGCGATCCATAAGTTCTTTATCACAAAAATGTTTTCAAATTTACTCGATACATTTACTAATTATATTGGTAGTCTGTTACCAAATCCTTTTTTTCTTATAGAAAGTAAAGATTTGTGTTTTTCTATTGACCAATCATTTGTATGTTTACTTTATTCATGAGTTCTAACCCTATATTATATAAAAAAAACATTATCAACATCGATTTCATTTCAACGCTCCGCTATGATATAACTATTTATACATGATTACATGATATGGTTAATCTAAATCTGTTATTAATTTCATGAAGTTATCATGGCTAAGGCATAATAGATGTTTGTCAACTGAAGGAAAATAAAAGTGATGTAAAAATATATACCACAATACATACATACATATATATGTTTTTAAAAGTTGAAGCTCCTACCAGATCATCAAATCAGAACAAGAGTAAACAAGGATGTCTTATATGAACAAAAAAAAAGTCATCTTTAAAACCAAAATCAAAAAATACAGACAAACATAACCAAAGTAGAGACAGAACATATAACACTTGAGTAATCTTGCTTGACGGAACACGTTCACGTCTTTCGATGTATACAAACAGAAAGCATCCTACTTGGTTGCTCTCTCTTTACATTCACATTCTATAAAACCATTATTGTTATATAAAATTAACTTTCATTTATAAGACTTTGATGTCTCTTTAGTTTTCCTGAAGTAATTAACAAATCATTTAATTATATAAGACGTTGCATCCTTTCAGTTTCTTCTTTTTAATTGTTATCATGTTACAAGAATATGAAGATTAAAATATTTACTATTATATAATTCAAAGCGATTTAGTTGTATTTATCAATTTATCCAACAATTCATTTATCAATTTAATACTTATGTAAAATACAATATTGCCCCTTACTAATTTCATTAACTTGTTGTACCCTAAGCAAAAAATATTGTAATTACTTAAATTTTGTTGGTAACATTCTCAAATACTTTATAAGATACTAGTGTGGAGTTGACAATACGCAACTGAAAAACAAAATGGTTAAGACAATCAGGTGGTCAATGAAGTGAGGATGTCATGGGAGGTCGTCGTACAACCTACATGTCATTTATATTTATGTACACAACCTCGTAAATAGCTTTTATTCAAAGATATTATTGATATATAAGGATATTGTTATCAAATTTAAATTTCATGATAATATTTATTTAAATCTAGTGTGGATAGGCAATAGGGGGAATTTCGTCATCATAATCAAATAAAATATATCTTCAAATTCTTGAAATTTCTAAATTTTTCAAAAGCTTTATTTTTCACAAAATATCTAAGATTTCTACAACTTATGTTCATATGATAAAAAGAACTAAGATTTATATGGTAATAAACATATTGTAGTGGCTACTGAAATTTCCCCTCTACAATAGACATTAGAAAACTATGTCCTAAGGCTTGGTCTTAGCAAATCAAGTAGTTGAAAATTATCAGCACTCGACTGTTCCATGACATTTACAAGTAAAGACAAATCTTAGAAATTATACCTCACTTTAACATCAAACAAAATTATTTCTTTTTGAACCAAATGAAATCAGAAGCAACTCTATTTTTGCTCCTAAAAAAATAATCGTGGTTGTCGATGAGTCTTTGTGGTGGCACACAACGAGATTTGATAGTCAGGAAGTCTAATACAACTTTGGTTCGTCCGTAGGTAGCCACTGATATTTTTAGGATTTGATAATCCATGTGTGATGTAGGTAGCAAAAATGAGGATGCTAAGGTGGATGTGCAGACACACTAGGGTTGACCGGATAAGAAATGAGGTTATTAGGAAAAGGTTAGGGGTAGCTAGTATATTAGAAAAGATAAGGGATGGGAGATTAAAATGGTATGGGCATTAGAAGAGGAGGCAAATGACGGCCCGAGTTAGATTAGTGGAAAACCTCACTGTAGAGGGAAAGAGGTATAGAGGAAGACCCAAATTGACTGGGGATGAGCAGATTAGGCATGATTTAGTAGAGATGCACCTGTTTGAGGACATGGTCAAGGATAGGGGTTCGTGGAGGTGCAAGATTAAGGTTAAGGATTACTAGGGAGAGTTTGTTCGCCAGTAGCGTGGTTCTAGGAGCTTAGATTTTTTCTTACACTAGTAGGAGGTATGAAATGTTATTTGTTTTTTTTTTTTTTTTTTTTTGGTGTTTATGTGTTATGTTGTTTTTAGGATGACATATATTCCTTGTTTTACTACATGCCATTTTCAGTGCTTCCCAAAAATCAGTAGCTTTTATTAGTTTTTTAGAGTGCTTGCTTGTTGATTGTGTGTTGTCGAGCCGGGGGTCTCTCTGGAAGCAGCTCTCTATCTGTAAGGATAAAGGTAAGTTATGCCTACATCTCACCCTCCCCATACCCTACTTTTAGCTTTGCTAAGTGTGGGATTTACTGGGTAAGGTTGTTGTTGTTGTGATAATCCATGTGAGGTGGCTGTGGAAACACCATGGGAAAGCAGATGATGAAACTGAGAGGGAATCAAACAACGATCTATAATTGGTTTTTCCTCCCTTGCTTGATATCACAATTATGTACCGGTACATGAAAGGTTGTATTATTTATTTATTTGGGATTTTGGTTTTAGGAAGTCAAGAGGTTTTAACCACATAATTATTAAGTCCATAACTCATATACGTTTAATTTCATTTTGATATTTACTTCCTCATCTTTTTGAATTCGTTAGGATTACATTTACAGATTTCCGACCCCTATGAACACCATGGATCAAGCACACATACACCTATCAAGCACATACCTTGTCACACATAACTAGTAATCGCATTTTTACATTAACTACTTAGATCATCACTCGAACAACCCCTATAACAAGAGGATAGGTTGTATGATGTTTATTGGATCACAACTTGATATTAATGGCTTATGAATCGGTTTATACAAAACAAACACACACTTGGTTTATACCCGAAAGATTAAGGTTTCTAATGGATGTTATTATAATCGGTTTTAACACCAAAACTCCTAGAACAACCCTACAACCTTTCGGTAACGTTTTAACAAGTTTAGATCGATCCCTATTGATCCAAACAACCATCGAATTCAAGGTTTATATGAAGCAATGTTTTGGCTATAACAACTTAACATGTGTTAACATGGACCAAAACATGTGTTAACTACATAATGGATTTAAAAGGGTTCTAAACATATGTTAAATTATGTTTTCATCCAAAAACCGACCACATATGACGAATTGGTGCCAATTTATATCCCATGGCGACATTGTAGGGTCCATTTCGTTTACAATGGATACCACATTTTAACAAACGCCAAAGTTCCAGAAGTATATGTCTTACAAGGTACAAATATTTATCACATGCACAAAACCTGATCCACATGCACTAAACACAAGGGTCCACGAAGTCGGGTGAACAAATGGTATGATAAACAACAAAACCATATGACTTACTATTTCCCTAATGATCATAGGGTATCATCTAGACAGTAGTCATCTCACATTGTCAGCTTTACTAGACCACACGTTACATTATCAGGTGAGTTTTCACGGCCCCATTTTACTATTTTCATATTTTGGGGGAAAACATGCTAAAACTAGTACAATATCATTTGGGGTGTATAGTCCATCACGACTGCCATGTGGAACATGAGACATTTGGTTCATGAGATCTCAATAGTCCTCGTCCTTACATTATAGCGTAACCATTAGCTATCAAAAGCCATGGAACACTTTAATAGATCTATTGGGTTGACACCCCCACTCTTGGTTAGTCGCTCTAACCGGTTACATACAAAAGAGTGTTAGTATTCTACCATACATACATTGTCTTTGGTGTACAATGCACGAGGCACAACAGTCAAGAGGTTTGGTTATGGGACTCATGTTTTACACAATGATCATTTGCTTAGCTAGCTTATGATTGGTCATACACGAATTACACAAGCGTTTTACTTAGTACACTAAAACCTGTGAACTCACCGACATTATTGTTGACCAATCTTTCGTGCATGTTTTTCAGGTAACTAATGATGAGCAATGGAGAATTGGGAGAGGGGTTTGAGCAAGCACTAGTTGGTACCTCATTGGAATGGGTTTTGTCAGTCCCGTAATGTTTTAGTTTTAATATTATGAGTTCCAGACACTAACTTTTTTTTAACAATGTCGTGTTGGTTTGAATAATCTATGACAATATCCATCCTATGATGGTACTGACTTTAATAAAATTGTGTGTTGCTTGAACTTGTGCTTGAAAACTTTTCGAGGTTGCATTCCCATGTTTTCCGCCTTTGCGAGGTGTGACAATTAGCTATGGATTTAGCCTAGAAACGCATGAATAGATCTATTGGTGTGACACCCCCCACTCTTGGTTAGTCGCTCTAACCTGGATACATACAACATAAGAGTGCTTGCATTTCTTTTATGATGATACATTGCCTTCAATGTGCGATGTGCGAGGCACCTGTGACATCCGGAAACAAGCACACATTGTTACACTGGCTTTACTGCTTACTTACTGAATTTCGGGATGAAATTCTTTTCAACATGGGATAATGTGACACCCCGCATTTTCAGGTTCATACTTTAACTAGACTCTGGTTAACATACACATATATTCATAGCATTTTACTTGACTAGGGTTAGTTAGTAAGTCGCACGGTACACTGTAATAGGCTAAATAACTACATAAATGGTATTGAACCCCGAACGTTGGTGACATAACAAATCAAATAATTATGGAATAACTCGTTTGACATTATTTTTAATTATGTGTGTATGTGAATTTATTTGGAATAATAATTATTTCGCGAAAAGACGTTACCGAGTTTGAAACCGACACTTGACGAACTATGGATCATAATCAAGTTATAAAATATTGGGTTGAATATTTTATAGATTCATTATTTTATAAATGATTTCGCAATATTATTTAGAACTAAACGAAATAGAAAGTTCATTACGTGATTGTACGCGATCCGGTTTGTAACTGAACTTAAGCGGACAGGAAACAAAAACATTTTAGATAATATTCGGGTTGAATATAGTATATATATTAATTGGTATTTTATGTATGTATGTATTATATGTATAATATATATAATTATTTAATTAACTAAAAAAATGCCAAACGTTGTACTTGGCCCAAACTTTGACCAAGTCCAACAACACTTAAAGGAAATGGGTGGATAAAAAAGCAGTAGCAACAACAACATTAACTTTGGGCAGCCTGGGCTTGTCTTTGGCGTGGCCTAACAGGGCTTCCAGCAGTCCAGTTCACTGGTAAATGTATTAAAACGTTTTTAAACGATTTGTTTTATAATTATCAGCCTAATCTCGATCTCACAACCCTAATTACGAAATTTAAAACCCCAAACCTCTGCCCTAATAATCAAGAAACCATTAATTTTGGAGCTTGGGAAGGTATATGATCATTAAAACGAAAAGTTTGAGGTATATAATCTTTCTTTTATGTGTTAATCCTTCTAATCATATTTTAAAACACTACAAACTCGATTGTCCAGGTCTGATGTAAACTTTTAAAATTTAAAACATGAGTTTCATAAAAGATTAACATGTTAAACATTAAGTTTTTTTGAATATTATCTAATGTATTACATGTTAATGCATGGTTTTGATTTATGAACATGTAGGGTTTTATAATAATAATATATACGATAAAAACTTGCATTTTGGGACTCATATGCTGTATGATCATGATGTGTTACATGTTTATGGTAATATTTAGGTGAAAATATGGTCATACGATGCGTTATGGATGAGTTCTTAACATAACTAAAAACGGACAGATTTCATGCTTCGAGTTGTAGGCTTTATAACCTGATCTTAAACTATATGTTTTGATTGTTTCTAGGTATGAATATGTTGTTCATGATCTTATCTTTACAGAATGTGTAAGTTTGTGTGTTTTGGATGTCGTTAACTATGTTTTTGGAATTTTATACAAATATAGGTAAAACCTGATTTTCGGATAAATATTTTAGGTCAACTTTAAACGACCATAACTGAGTTTTACAAGCGGGTAGGTCACAAAATTTGGTCAGTAGATAGGTACATAGATAGTTTGACTTTTCCAAGTGGATTCATCCTGTTTGGATGAATACACAATTTTTGGGAGTTTTTCTAGTAAACTAATCTGACAAGAGTGTTTTCTGAACCTAGTTGTAATGTATGATTTTTCATAATTTTTGTGTATGGTTTATCTCAAAACAAAATATGAACACGACGTATGCATTCCAGAAATATTCAGTAAAAATTTAAAGTCTAATTCATTGTGTAAGTATTTTTAATAAAATCGTTTTCATAGCACATAATTTGTTCTAAAACGCAGATTATGATATGTGTGCATATGTGCTTTTATTTGGAGTCTTGTATGACTTCCTTATCACTTGAACTTGTATGCGCGACTTATATGAGATGTAATTGAAGTGTATAACTGATTGTATATCATAATGTTCACCAACGGGTTCGTAGGGTTTACTTGTGCATGTAGTTACACTACTGGTCACTTAAAATGTTTTCACAACATTAAACGCTTTGGACAAACGAATTATGTGGTGTATGGTATGTACACACGTGCTCAGATGATGACAAATATAACAGGGAGTAGGTAGCACGTCCTTATTACTTTTGGATGGGATTTTAGCTTTGCAACCTAAGGTGAGTTTTCACTACTCTTTTCTCAAAAACATGCATATCGGGTTTGAGACAAAACATATAACTTTTCTAGTCTGGTTTGGGACTGTATTTACATCTCGGTTTTGGGGTGCTTTGACTCCTTGTGTGGGTCTGGTTTTTGATAGTTCGCAAACTTTGTCCTTGATAAACTAAACAACACTATCACTTTAAGTCCTTCACATACTGAATGATTGTCGGGTTATGGCAAGCGGGTTACTAGTTGGTAGCGCGATTAGGTTTGACAAACCTCACACCGACTCGGGGGAGTGCGGGAGTGAAACTGTGACTTAACACATTATCATTGTTGATAGGTAATGATGCAAGGCAATCTGCTCACATTTGTGACAACACGTACATTAGTAGTTCGGTATATCTGTGTTTAGTTATCATGAGTGGTTAACTACCCTTGGATTGCGATGAAACTAGTGGTTTACATGGTTTTGGAAACCTACGCTCTTACTTACTTTACTTTGTGAACTTACCAACATTGTTTGTTGACCCACTATATACATGCTTTTGCAGGTAGTTAGCTTCCGGTGCCCACGATTAGAAAGCACTGCACACTTCACTGCATTTGGGTCTAGTGCATACATCTAAACTTCATTTTATGCTTTTACGTTTTCTTTCATACTGTTTTATCTTGGCGCATTGTTTTGGCGCATGTTTTAAAAATGTCTATGCTTGGTTTATGCTTCCGCAACTTAACTAAACTTTTTGGTTAAACCGCTAAACTTGATTTTTGTAAACGAACTAAATTGTTTGGGCATTTAGAGTTCGTTCATATGACTTATGGCTATGGGATCTTGGTCTGTCACGCGCCTCGCGGTATAAAACCGCCGCAGTGGAAATTTGAGGGTGTGACAACACCACTCGTCAATGTTTGGTTATGGGCTCATGAATGTTTAATGCCATTGATCTTAGCTAGACAATGACGGGTCATTCACGGAATTTCATCAAACTTTACATTTTCAACTATTTTCAAACCTGTGAACTCACCAAATTTGTTGACAAAATGTTTTATGCATGTTTTTCAGGCAACTAAGCTATGGATGGAACTTGGGATATGTTTGGGCATTCATTCACGACTATCACTTTTGGTGTTTTCAAAACTTTTGATCCCGTGAAGGGTTTTAAACTGTACTTTGTGATGGTTGTTACCGTTGAACATGTTTTGGTACTTTTACTATTAAATAAAATAATGAAATGTTTTGCTCAATTCTTGTGCTTGAAAACCTTTCGTGGTTGCAATCCCATGTTTCCGCCTAGGCGGGTGGTGTGACAGTAGAGGGATATGGACACGGTGGAGTTGGTCCACTATTGAGGTTGGTTATTCATGAGGCTGCCCCATTGGGAAGAGCCTAGTTTTGGGGAAACACAATGAATGGGGTGTGCACTTGGGAGTTGGAGAAACGAGTCCCGCG
>JAUTDX010005430.1:0-20419 GCA_030844895.1 Ambrosia x helenae | reverse complement strand
TTTTCATAACAAGTTGTACTTTCTTCATAACAAGTCAAATTAAAATCATATTGTGGCGGTGTTGTTTGAGTTATGATATGGAGAAGAGACTAGCCAAAAGTAAGTTAGCTTTCAAGTATTAGAGGTTATGCTGATTTCCATTTTAATCATTGCCTCATTGTAGATGAAATAGCTTGCAGAGGTATTGATTTAATTAAATTTTGTTCATTGGCGTTGTTATTTATATTTCGTGGATTGTGATGACCTATGTTGCGAATTTTCATTAGGCAATTTAGTACCAGGTAGTTTGAAGTGTGAAGTAGAATAGATTTTGTATGGTTGTTCTGTTTATATTTGTTTTCACTAGAAATCAATACCAAAAGTTATACTCATCTGATATTAGCATTCACAGGTAGACAAGGTCACCTTAGATTTTTTATGAAAGTTGATTTTGGTTAGGCAATTTAAATCCGGATGAATAGAACTGATTATTGAAGTTGAATTTTGAGGTAGTTATTAGGTTGGTTGGATTAGATGTTGAAGAAATAAGGTAACGGGTTCCGTTTCAGGGGGGGGGGTTTGGGGCGATTGATCTTTTGAACAACTTTGAAGACGGCTCTGTGCCGGCTCTGAAGTCTGACCAAAGCCTACTCCTAAATCATGTAAGTAAACTACCTCAATCGTTTTAATCGCTATTCAATAGGGTGATCAACCATGGTATGACTTTCGGTTTCAAAGTTATCACCGGCATTGAAGTTGGTTAGTATTGTTTCCTCTAATTGAATTGTAGGGTAGATTACCAACCCACTTTGCTATATTTAGTTAATAATTAGATTGATATTAAGGCAGTAGTTGGTATTTGAATAATGTTATCCTGGAAGGCTTTGTTAAATTTTGTTGTTTATGGGATGTAAAGGTCACATTAAGAACAATAAGTTGGTTTGTAACTGTTATTGATTATGATTTGCTTCTGCCCATTCTAAGTTATAAGATCTTTAACTTCCTTTGTAGATGAATAAAAAATAGATTCATGGGCATTTGAGGATGGTGTGGAGCCTTTCAGTTGGTTAGTGAAGCAGTCAATTTCGCCGTGTCTAGGATTTCGGGTCGTGTTGAGTTGAGTGAGAATGAGACAAATTGTTGATGATTTTGGTTCTTCTGTGATTAAGTCTTGGATTGCTGCACATGCTGATCTTTCAGGGTATCAAAATTTTTAGAATCTAAGTTATTTCCTTAGTTTTGTCATTGTTTTGTATTAAATTACTATGTTTATCTTGCATACATCTGACAGGAATTCATAGTTCTAGATCATAGGATTACTTTGGATGGTTTGATTATTGAATGGAAAGGATGTAACTAATATGGACATGACATTAAAACTTAACTTTTTAGGCAGACTTGACTTGATCTATGCAGATGAGTTTCTTAAGTTCGCTATTGAAGTTATTTACTGCCTTCCTGGCTAAAATTGCTCGGTATAATCAAAATAGGAAATTGGATTGGAAATATATTTAAAGTACATTTGTTTCTTTGTTCTATTGTACACGTAATGTGTCGTATTGTCGTCGTAGAACAGGAAAAGCTTGCTACAACAAAGTCATATTATGGAAGAGAAATTTGGGTATTTGAGACAACATCCCCTCAAACAACAAATAAGCTAACAAACACGGTATGCACTTAGTTCTTCTGTAGGGTTTATTGGTTAAAAGTCAATTTAAGGCACACTCTATGTATCCTTTTAAGTTGTATGTTATTCTTATATTTGATTTTTAAAATTTGCAGAGGAGCCAGATTTTTTTTTATTTATTGCGGACGATTATCATAACATTTTGGCTAAACAAAGGAAGGTGAGAGAATATGTGGCGAATTTTCATAACAAGTTGTACTTTCTTCATAACAGGTCAAATTAAAATCATATTGTGGCGGTGTTTGTTTGAGTTATGATATGGAGAAGAGACTAGCCAAAAGTAAGTTAGCTTTCAAGTATTAGAGGTTATGCTGATTTCCATTTTAATCATTGCCTCATTGTAGATGAAATTAGCTTGCAGAGGTATTGATTTAATTAAATTTTGTTCATTGGCGTTGTTATTTATATTTCGTGGATTGTGATGACCTATGTTGCGAATTTTCATTAGGCAATTTAGTACCAGGTAGTTTGAAGTGTGAAGTAGAATAGATTTTGTATGGTTGTTCTGTTATATTTGTTTTCACTAGAAATCAATACAAAAAGTTATACTCATCTGATATTAGCATTCACAGGTAGACCAGGTCACCTTAGATTTTTTATGAAAGTTGATTTTTGGTTAGGCAATTTAAATCCGGATGAATAGAACTGATTAATTGAAGTTGATTTTGAGGTAGTTATTAGGTTGGTTTGGATTAGATGTTGAAGAAATAAGGTAACGGTTCCGTTCAGGGGGGGGTTTGGGGCGATTGATCTTTTGAACAACTTTGAAGACGGCTCTGTGCCGGCTCTGAAGTCTGACCAAAGCCTACTCCTAAATCATGTAAGTTAAACTACCTCAATCGTTTTTTCGCTATTCAATAGGGTGATCAACCATGGTATGACTTTCGGTTTCAAAGTTATCACCGGCATTGAAGTTGGTTAGTATTGTTTCCTCTAATTGAATTGTAGGGTAGATTACCAACCACTTTGCTCTATTTAGTTAATAATTAGATTGATATTAAGGCAGTAGTTGGTATTTGAATAATGTTATCCTGGAAGGCTTTGTTAAATTTTGTTGTTTATGGGAATGTAAAGGTTCACATTAAGAACAATAAGTTGGTTTGTAACTGTTATTGATTATGATTTGCTTCTGCCCATTCTAAGTTATAAGATCTTTAACTTCCTTTGTAGATGAATAAAAATAGATTCATGGGCATTTGAGGATGGTGTGGAGCCTTTCAGTTGGTTAGTGAAGCAGTCAAATTTCGCCGTGTCTAGGATTTTCGGGTCGTGTTGAGTTGAGAATGAGACAAATTGTTGATGATTTTGGGTTCTTCTGTGATTAAGTCTTGGATTGCTGCACATGCTGATCTTTCAGGGTATCAAAATTTTTAGAATCTAAGTTATTTCCTTAGTTTTGTCATTGTTTTGTATTAAATTACTATGTTTAATCTTGCATACATCTGACATGAATTCATAGTTCTAGATCATAGGATTACTTTGATGGTTTGATTATTGAATGGAAAGGATGTAACTAATATGGACATGACATTAAAACTTAACTTTTTAGGCAGACTTGACTTGATCTGAATGACTGAGTTTACGTTTCGTATGTTTTCTTCTTTTATTTTTTTTAATAAGTCATATTAGATTTTTCAACCCCGGGACCTTCCCGGGGTAGTTAGCTAGTTTTATATATATAAACAAATAATAATATGGATTAAAAAATGATAAAAAAAGAACATTAAAAACCGGTGACCCAAGGAACTCGAACCCGGGTCAGACTCCAACCCAACACACCCACGTTCCACTAGGCCAAAGTTAGTTTGTTGATTTCTTTTGAAACTAAAATCATTTAATTAATAATCCAAACTCATCTTCTTCCCCAATCTAGAACCCTAACCCTAGCTTTTCTAATACTCTGATTAGTGCATGATAAAAGACTGAAATAGATGGGTTTTGGTCTATATAGGCCGACTAACATAACCCAATTAAGAAATTGAACTTACAATCGTTATTGAAGACGAATTAGAAAGAGAAAGAAGTCGACAAAGCTAAGCCAAATCCCAACGTTTCTGGACACGATTAATCTGAGTTTTTGGTGGGTTTAAAGTATGAGTTAGTGCAGAAAACAAATGGTATAATCGGTTTACGTAATGTACATGTGTAAGTCGCGTTTTAATTAGCTTAAAGATCTCCGACGGTTACACCTTAATAACCGAATTAAACTTCGAATTAAAGGGTGTTAATGATCATTATTTTGATGGGAAAAACGTTACAATGCGTGGAGAAACGTACGTAAAGAATACAAACCGGGATGTTAAAGGTCTTTAACTAATGATGTCGAAGTGGCCGGAATTAAAATCCTGTGACCGGATTTCCTAACCGGAATTGTGAACAGGGAAAGGATTGAATTTCTTTTGAACTTTGAACATTTGGCATAAACGGTCCCTCAAGTTAAAGTTTGGTTAGTTCTAATATGATTTGGTTAGTTTTGCTTATATAAACTTTTAACAAAACTAATAAGGTTTTTAACTTAAAACTTCTATAGTCTTTAAAAAAAAATCTTTTTGTAACATAAAATTTTACAATTAAAACACGACACATACGAATGCCAAATGTATATAAGCAAGATTTTTTTTTTTAAACGAAAATAACAAAATAAGACTTGATGAGGTCCAAAAGTGAAACTACAAAGTAGGCGAAGGGCTAAAATTGACAACTCGCTAAAATTGAGGGTGACGGTTGTCACACTTTCCAACCCCCCCAAAGTTGGGATTATTAAATTCCATTTCCCCTTTTTCAAATCGATTGTTTTTATCTGCAAACCAAACTGGATGGTGTGGTTAAAAAGTCAAGCATTAAACCGGATCAAATCGATTATTCAACTTCGAAAATTGGCAAAATGTTGTGAAACAACGGCTTACTAGCAATTACAAAGTATAAGAACTATGAAGAAAAGATTAGAGGAAGATATAGAGAGAGATAGAATATAGAAGTCTTATTGAAGTGTATAAAATACAATATACAAGAGCTACTATTTATAGTGCTATATAATTAATACAAATATAATAAATAGATGTGGGTTATGTATGTGAAGAGTCACCACATTATTGGTGCATTCATAATACTAAACTAATTATATGTTAACCTAGCTTTGATACATCAAATCGTAAACAAAACAGGAAAAGTCACTAATTTAATTGTTTGTATATCAAATTTCCCTTGTTTAAAATAAACTTGCATTTGACTTGGTGCCAATGAGCCAAGAGCATGAGCTACTTGAACTCGGCTTGGTAAAAAGTTAGAAACGAGTCGAGCCTTACGAGCCCGAGTCGAGCTTTAGCTTTAAAACAAAGTTCATTTCTTAATTCGAACTCATGCTCTAGCCTAGCATGTGAAGCTCGTCAGGCTCGTCGAGCCTTAATGTAATATTAGTTTTACTAAAATGTAATAATATTCCCCTCATTTAAGCATGTTTACTAAGCGAGCCCGAGCGAGCTTTTGCAAAATTGATCGATCATTTCACCCACTAAACAATTTCTTTTAATCAGCTTTTGCAAATTGAGTTCAATTAACTGCTAGAACATTCAGTTACATGTCATTGTCATTAATCTAGTTGATAGTTTTCCTACATATGTTTTTTTCCAGATCGTTGAGCATCTTTTGTATGTCTTGATATCCACAAAGGGTCTTGTGTGAGTTCTTTATACTTTATTAAACTGTTTTGGTTTGATCAAGTTTAATGTGATTCTCACTATTTTACAAGTATTTGGAAACCAGTTTTGTGGTTTTTTACACACCCCCTTCCAGATCTCTTATAACCAGCTTGAAAGTTTTCGAAGATCCTAGTTGGAGTTGTCTTTTTGCTGAATTACTATGATATGATAGCAATTGAGTTCAATTCACAATCAATTCAATCACAACCAATGAGCCTTCACGTGTTATTTGCCATACATATAGTTATAGCCCAGGGATTTATTTTGTACCATACTTTGCCTGCAATTTTTAGTTGGATAAGGCGTCCAAAATTAGACGTTGGAGAGATCCATATGTAAACTAGTTGTGTCAAGTAAAGAAATTGCAAAGGGGAGTAATTGCACAGTTGTCTTTGAAGGAATATACCAACGTCGTAAGGTAGCTGTGAAATGCCTTGTCAAGGCGCACCATGATGTGGCTTCTAAAGAACTTGTGAACCTTATAGATTCTGACCAGCATCCAAATGGGTCATGGTAAGGGAAAGGGAACGGAATTAAGAAGTTATTTGGGCTTTTTGTTCTTGTTCCATTAATGGGTCATGGGAAATTAGGTTGGGTTTATTAAAAAACAGAGAGTGAGTTTAGTTTATAAGGTTTTTGGTTTAAAGAGCGTTTGTTTAAAATTTCGTTTCGTATTTTAGTTTACGTATAGGGGTAAAAAAAATATTTTTTAAGAGGTAACTAAAAAATTATTTTAGTGGTAACATTCTATAAAAAACGTAAAAAAATTCCACTTTGCCAAGAAAATCGAGGGTAACAGATGCACCCCTGCCTCTTCATTCCATCCGCCCCTGGCTGCGAATATGATCGTGACTTTGTTTATCTTTCATTGGAGCATTATGCTTGCACCCTTTATGATCTAATTCAGTAGAAGATGTACTCAGAGTCCTTTCGTCCTTAGACGCCAAATGGCTACCCTTCCTCTGACTTGTTAAAACTAAAGAGGTTGGTATTATAGAAGAATATTGTGTTGGGTTTATTATTACCCCATCACCATAATCAAGAGATGCTATTGGATTAGGTTTCCTTTGTGTTTATCTCAATTGTACTCTTATATATGTAACTTATCATTAATATACAATACCTTACGAGTTTTCATTGTTCTATAGTGAGTTCATGCGCGCGCTTATGTTAAATTATAGTCATTTGGCACGTGTTTCACCATCGCGAAGGCTTATCGTTTACGTGTATGAATGTTTTTTTTTCATTCTATTTATCAGGGACATAGTTGTTGGCCTTGTGCATTTGCATGACCTAGGGATTATTCACCAAGATTTGAAGCCTAACAACGTGTTGGTAGTTGAAGGAAAGGGCCTATGCTGCAAACTTTCAGATATGGTCATTAGTAGGCGCCTTCTTGCTGATGTGTCATCATTGGGACCACTTGGTACTGGTATGTAACCTAACATAAACCACATCAATTGCGGCTAACCATCATACTTAATGGTTTACACTTTTGTTATAGATTGTTAAAATAGGTTCAGGAAGTTCAGGATGGAAAGCGCCTGAACAACTTCGTCCTGGACACCAAACACGGGCCACGGATTTGTTTAGTGTTGGTTGTGTCCTTTTCTTTTGCTTAACTCGTGGCAAACATCCGTTTGGTGACCCTTTTGAACGCGACATCAATGTAACCAACAACAAAGTGAATCTCTCATTGCTGAAACATATTCCTGAAGCTGTGACTCTCTCATTGCTGAAACATATTCCTGAATCTCTTATCTAGATTGTTAGACCCTACTCCTGAACTCAGGTACACCATTTATGTGCTAAAATTGAAGTGTTTGTTTATTAACAGTTGGTGGTGAAATTCTTATGATAATATTTACTTGCATTTTTATTGCATGTTCGGGATATCAAAGATGATACTAAGTCCAAGATATAATTACATATTGTCTTATGTGTACACCCTGAGGATGGGCTAACAGTCTACTTTATTTTTATTCGAATGTAGGTATCATTTGGACAAATATAATGGCTGACTAAGTCCTACATAATCTTCGAAGACTTGGTTGATGACCGTTTGGAGGTCGTGTGAACGTGGGAAGACTTGCAAACGGCTAGTGGACTTAGTTGATGGTATCCCGGATATTTCGGGATTGTAGTTGTTATCTCTTACTATAACAGGGATGTGTGGAACGATTATAGGACACAACACACTTGCTTTTCTTTCACTCTCTTGCTACCCTCTCAGCTAACACACACTTACACACTTGTAATCATAGTCGATCGTTCACCACATTCCCAAAGTTGTATCATTTACATTTTTACTTAATAATAATTAGGGGTGAGCATATTTGGTCCGGACCGAAAAAAAACCGAGGACCGACCCTAAAATACATTGGAACCGAACCGGGTCTGCAATGTAGGTTCTGGACTCGGTCCATTAAATCTGATCCACCCGGTTCTCGGGTCGGGTCGGTCCACAACAACATTGAAACCGAACAAAAAACCGTTGGACCGAAAATAAGTGATACTTTGGAACCAATCGAACACAATGAAAGATGAAAAGCATCATCAATAGAACTGAGCTGGATATTGTCCCTTAACTCTGTAGCAGTAAGCTTCATCATTGCTATTGCTTTGTTTCAATTCAATTTTACTAAAATGATTTCACGTAAAGTTACTCAAAATTTATTAATGAACAAAACATGATATATATATATATAATATAATCCTTACATTCGGATGTATCACCTCCCTCTCAGTCTTAGATGTTGGAGACGATGCCTCTTTAGGTGTTGAAGAAGATGACTTGTTACTACTGATTGACCAAACAATAATAATAACAAAAATTAGTAATCAGTTCAATCGACATTTAAACACCCATATGAATTGAATTGAATGAATATATATATACACACACATGCACGCACCTCTTCTTCTTCATCTTCATGTGACTGTTGCTGCCGATTGCCGATGCCGCTCTTCTTTTCCATGTTGATGAAACCCTATTATTGGAGGCATTAGTTGTTGATATGATCTGTGATTCTGTATAATTCGGGTTCGGTTCTTGGATATTGGACCGAAGGAACCGGAAATGATTGGACCGAAGACCGAACCTAATATAAAGGTTTGATTTCGGTTCTGTGATTCTATATAATTCGGGTCTCGGTTCGGGTCGGGTACGGTCGGGTCGGGTCGGGTTTGGACCATTGCTCACCCCTAATAATAATAACAAAGGCAGGGGCATTAGTCTCCTCCCGAGGTTTTGTGCCGGCAATCTATATTGATCAAGGGCTTTCCTTGTACATCGAGTGTTCTTGTGGTGCTTTATTTCATTTTCATTAGCATAATCAAGTTTTTCTATCACAGTTCCATCCCGAGGATACAACTGTCTGTTTTATCTTGTTTACTTTGACATCCTGATCATAGTTGTTAATCTTATTCTTTTACATCCTAAACGTAACCATCCTCGGAATATAACTGATTTTATATTACACAAACATCTTTAGTATACTACCTCACATTTCTAATTTGGAATACAAAGTTAATTTATTGTTGTTAATTTTTGACCAAAACATTAACTTAGGGGAGCTACTCGAGATTGGCTGACTAACAACTCGAATCATGTCGATCTAATACGAGCTCGATCCCAAGATTTTATTGAGGCTCGTTTAATAAACGAGTTTGAGCCTGATCTTGAAAAACAACTTGAGAGCCAAGCTCGAGCCCGAGCTATCTGAAAGTTAAACAAGTAGATTTCAATACAATCTTATACAAGCTCGAGCCCAAGATTTTAATTCAAGCCTGATCTTGAAAAACAACTCAAGAGCCGAGCTCATGCTTAGCTTGACTTGTTTAAAACTCTTAATTAAAAGCAACATTTTTATCCCTAACCTCACTAGTAGCATCACAATGGGTGGAATTATAAAGAATATGGTCGGTTAATTAACTTAGGGACTAAAAGTGTACTATGTTGGACAACCAAATTATTGTTTTCAAAAATGAAACTAACATATTTATTTTTAAATAAGCTCTAATTTGGGCCCCGACTCTTTTAAGACAAATATGTGTAACTAGACTTGTTTACGCCCTTCATTATACTATATTAATAATACAAGTGATTTGAATAGTGATTTATTATTATTTTATTATGTTTGTTATGTTAAATACTTTTGGTTTTAGATATGGTAGTAAAAAAATGGTGTGGCAAAGATGGTGGGATTGATGTTGTATTTGGTGTGGTACTTGGGTTCAAGACATGTAGGCTTTGTTTTAGGTTTTTTTTTTTCTTTTTTTTTTAAACATGGTGCTCCTTTATTTTTATTAAAAAAAAGGAAAGAACTACCAAGTCATAACAAAGAACTACCAAGCCATACGTATACTACCGTCACCGCCCAAAATAACGTGAGCCTCTTATTAACCATAATACTGGAAAAACGATTTGAAAAAAACGTCTCCGGTGGTCGTTGAAATCACCGCCGGTAACTATCTACTTAAGAATGCCGCCTTCGAGTGTGAGTAACGCCACTGTTATCATTAACCATACATTAAAAAACAAAGGTAGTGAATAATAATTATACCACTCAGTTTTTTTGCTCTTTTTTTATTATGCGATTTTCCCTCGGTATTTCGCGTTTTTTAACTTTTAGAAAAAAACAACTAAATAGGCGACTTTGCTTACTTTATGAGTGTCAATACCGTGCCAGTAACCCCTAATGAACCGATTTCTACCAAACAGTTATTTTCCATCATATGTTGATATGTTTTGGTCGTATCAGGATTTTATTTATTTGTTTTTCCTCTTTCGATTGCTATAACGACTGTTTTTACCATAACAAAATGAACCGATATCAATCAAGTTCCTGTCAATAGAGCGTAGAATCCTAGGCGCAACGCGCCGGTTTTAATACAACTAGTTCTGGTTAGTATATTTTAAAAGCGTTTAGTTTTGCATTTTTGGTAAATTTTACTATTTTTTTTATAATACTTGTATCAGGCCAAAGGCATCAGAGGTGCCACACCATCCTCTATTTTGGAATTCCGAGACACGAATTTCGTTTTTAGGGATACGAGTGATAGGATGAATTCAGAACATGAGAAAGTTGCTATTGTTCAAGTACCGGAAAAGAAACGTCATGTCGATTTCGGTAGAAATTGGGATAATAAAATGGAACATGCGTTTATCTCATACATGGAAGAATCAAAACATAGGAAATACAAGTACCACCGTGTTCGATGCTTACTCTTTGTTATTCAAAATCAATCATTACCGATATCTTCCTAAGGAAATTCAGGTTCGATTTTCACAACACTCAAATTATACAAATTATTTTTTTTATCTCCATGGGGTTCGACAAAAAAAATAGCTAAAAAGGGAACAGGTCGACACTCTCTTGTTGTCTTCTCAAATGCTTTAAACTTAATAAATCAGAGTAACAATATAGTTTTTATAGGCTTATCCACTACATTAGTTGTTTATAAAAAAATTGACAAAGCGGTTTTGTTGGGTTGGGCAAAGATCATCGACGTGTTGGACCCATTTTGACTATCTGACAGACCCATTTTTAACTCTTTGGTACACAAATATTGTTGGGATTGCCGGAAAAGTTAGATGACTACTTCCGGTACAGTTTTCCCAAACTGTTTATAAAGGTGTATAATGTCATGTATCTTTACTGCAAAGAAGAAGAATGGTTCCGTAAGACTTTCTCCATCGCATCCGTAATCACACTGTCCAAGATGACATGGCAAACATCCTAATTCTCAGGCGCGTTAAAGCCCATCCTAATTTAGGAGATCCACACAATAAATCCAACTGCAAGGGCAAACTTTATTGAGAAAGTATACAATATAAAGTCCCTTAAAATAAGAAGTGTAAGAAGCCACCAGAGATTGACACCTGTCAATTTAACCAAACCACAATTAAACCTATCTTCCCTGTTCTAAACCTAACCCATCCTCATTTTGAAACAAACCGATCTAGATCTGACCACCATCGCCATCACCACCACCACTATCACCACCACCACCACCACCACCACATCGGAACACCACCGTCACCAACACCGTCCCATCTCCGACCAACATCTATCCAGTACCCCACTACTGTACCCGTCAACCACAACCAACCTCACAGCCGACTGCATCTCCCACCGTCTAAACCTCCGACCACTTACAACCACCATCCGGTCACCGTGCATCTCCGACCAACATCTATCCAGTAATCCCATATCATGAACCACATCAAGATGGAACGATAACAGAAACATCATGATAACACATCAAAGTAACTTTTTTTCCATTTTCTTCAAAGAATTTTCCCCAGAGCAACAATATATAGAGATTTATAAAGAAAAACAAAAGTATGAGAAGATATGGGATTACAAGCTAGTTGGTGATTATTATAGTAATGGTGGCTTTCCTCGTAAAGTGCAAACAGAGCATCTCGATGAAATTTTTGTAAAGTGCGTTTCTTGTTTTCTTTTTCGTTTTTTTTTTTGTATTTTACAAACGTGGGTTTGATTTTTAATTTTCTAACTTGTAAAGTGCGTTTAAACTTATAACTTCATAATATGAGGGTGCGTTTAAAGCAGCTAGAGTGCGTCTAAAATTTTTGTTGGGTTTTAATGAATGCGTCCAAAATTTTCAATGAGTGCTTCTAAATTTCAATGAGTGCATCTGAAATTTTGATAAGTGCGTCTGAAAATCTTGATGAGTGCGTCTGATATCTAAAGTGCTCTGTTTTTTCACCAACTTCATCTTCTTCCTCTGCAATTTTTTTTAACCTAATTTTTATGTTTAATCATCCTTATTGAAACAAAATCGAAAGTATTCGACAACTATTACGATTCATAATTGTTTATATGATTATTTTAATCCTCTGTTTTTTTTTTTTTTGAATTGTGTAATCATTCTGAACATGAATTGTTCTGAAAACGATGAAAAATAGGGTTCAAATTAGTTCTGTTACGATTTGAAAAAAAATAGACTGTTAGAAGGTTTTTTCCTATTTTACCCTTGGTTAGTTTAACCCAAGTATAACTAGGGTTTTTAATCTGTATCCAGAAATCTTGTTAATCTAATGGCTGAGATTGCTTTTTACGCTTCTTACGTTAAGAAGCTTTATACGTTAACCTCACCCAACTTATTTAGATTCTTGTGCAAACCTTTGGGCCATTGCTTTTCATTTTCCATTTTTATTTTTTTCCAACGGTGATAGTCATTAAATTTGAATACATACCTTATTTAATAGCCACTGTTATGTAATTAAATATAATAAAAAATGGGTGAAGATTTGGAATATGTAAGAATGTTTGTATGGGTGTAGGTGAAAGTTAGGGTTTTTAAGGATTTGTAAGGATTTATTTAGATTCGTAAAGATAGATTTTTAGGCTAACAAAACGTAATAATCTAAAAGTAGCTTCACCCCTACTGCAACAAAACGCATAATTAATTTTCTATACAATTATAGTATTCCAAAAATAATGTTCCCATAAACTTTTTTATTCATGTTTTCAAGGTTAAATCTGGATACATTTAATGCTAAAAGATTACATGTGCTACAACTTATTTATGAGAGGGGTTTGTTGTAAATTTGAGTTAAACCCTAAATATAAACAAGTTATGCATGGCAAAATATCCCTGCCGCAAGACTCCAATCTTTCTTACTACTCTGTTTCTTTTCCTCATTCTTTCTGGTGACCAAGGATAGGTTCTTGAAGAAAACCACCATTTTTTACTCTAAATTACCCAAGATCCATATTAAAAACCCTGATTTCTAATTCTTTTTTTTTTCTTTTTTTTTTGTTTTTTCTGAAAGGCAACCATCCACAGATAACTTTCGTCTACTTATGGTTCCGTTGAGTGTATGGAAGGCAGTCCTACCCGAGGTTACTAATTTTGAGGGGATGGATGTTTCAGGGTATATAGGCTTCAATATCTCTTTTGTATATCTATTTGCATATTTAATTTGAAACAAAAGTCAATTTCTCTTCATCTCAATGTATTGCGATTTTAATGTCTGAATATGTTTAATTGCCTTTACAGGTATGAATCAGAATTTATTCCAAAAATTATTGATAAAATTTACTCAGAACTAGGTTTGAACATGGAAGGGAGATCCATAGGAAAACTATTTGTGTCAACTAAGGAAATCGCAAAGGGGAGTAATGGCACTGTTGTCTATGTAGGAATATATGGCGGTCGTATGGTAGCTGTGAAACGTCTTGTCAAGGCCCACCATGATGCCGTCTCTAGAGAAATTCAGAACCTTATTGCTACTGACCAGCATCCAAACATTGTTCGTTGGTATGATACCGAATATGACCTTGACTTCTTTTATCTTGCATTGGAGCGTTGCGATTGCACCCTTTATGAGCTAATTCAAAACAAGATGTACTCAGACTCTTTTCAATTGAAGAAGCCAAATGGCTATCCTTCCTCTGTTCTGTTAGAATTGATGAGGTAAGTTCAAACGCTTATGTTAAATTAGAGCCCTTTGACGCATCTTTCACCCTTCATGAATGCTTATTCTTACTTTGAACTGAGTGAGCTAGGTTTTTTTTCCTCTTTGTATCATTCATAGGGACATTAGTGCTGGTCTTGCCCATTTGCATAAGTTAAAGATTATTCACCGAGATTTGAAGCCTCACAACGTGTTGATAGTTAAAGGAGACCGCCTATGTGTCAAACTCGCAGATATGGGCATTAGCAAGCCTCTTGATGGTGATGCGTCTTCCTTGGGACCTCATGCTACTGGTAACTGAAATCTGCAACATATATTGGGCTAACTATTATATTCGTTTAGATATTTTGCTTGATTTAAGCCTTCGGTTTTATGTTCTTTTTTTTTTTCACATAGCATGAGCTGATGACTTTAATTGTTACATTAGTTTCAGGAACTTCAGGATGGCGAGCTCCGGAACAAATTCCTCGTGGACCTGAACGAATTTGTCATGGGCGCCAAACAACGGCCATGGATGTATTCAGCTTAGGTTCTGTCTTCTTCTTCTGCATGACTGGTGGTAGGCATCCTTTTGGTGACACAGCTTATGAATGTGAGCGAAATGTGGTCAACAAAAACAAAGTGAACCTATTCTTGCTAAAAGATATTCCTGAAGCTAGGGATCTCTGCTCTCGAATGCTAAACCCTAAACCTGAACTCAGGTACATCATTACTGTCGTAAAGTTTGAGATCTTTATATGCCTGTATATGTTTCATTACATGAAAACCAATTAATAGTTTTAACACTAGTAATGTAATGGGTTTTCAAACAATTACTTTGTATAATAATGAATAATATGCGACAACTAATTCATTTTCAGCATTCAACTCCATTCAAAAAAGACACTATCTTTAAGAATCTTAGGGAGGAGAGAACATTTTTGTCTAAAACAATGGTTGTAAAAGAATGCGCAATGCACATGTATGACTTATTGGCCATTGGAAAAGTCTTTTCATTCGGTTTGGTTTTTCGTTTGTATGCATACCCACATCTCGATAGTTTTCATCTCTAATTTTCTGTTGATTAAATGATACTATATTATTTTATATATATATTTGACAATTGGTCATACTTTTCCTACATTGAAATATTAGTGGGAGGAAGTATATATTGTGGTTCGTATTAGTGTTTCCATAGTTTTCTATATAATACTAGCATTGTTATGATACATATGTCAGGCCAAAGGCATCAGAAGTACCACTCCATCCTCTGTTATGGAGTTTCAAGAGGCGCATGTCGTTTATGAGGGAAGTGAGTGATTGGGTAGAATCGGGCCGAAGACTTTTTGTAAATGGTGATATTGTTCTTAGAGCATTAGAAAGCATAGATCATGTAGTTTTCCGTAAAAGGTGGGATGTTGTATTGGATCGTGCATTTCTCGCTCAAATGAAACAACGTAGGAAGTACAGGTACAACATGGTTCGAGACTTGCTCCGTTTTGTTCGGAATACAATGAATCATTACGGAGATCTGCCAAGGAACATTCAGGTTTGATTTTCACAATAAAGTTATATAAAATTGGGGCCGTTTACATTAAACGGGTTTAAAAAAATAGAACAACCTACTAACTCATTGTTTTACAATATAGTTAAGCTTATCCTCTACATTACCTACTTATAGATCTGAAAAAAAATGGACACAAAAGTATAGAGGGGTTCCTTTTTTGCTCATATATATTTCGTTTTGAACGGCAATTTTTTTTTTTCTTAATTCCACCTTACCTTGCATTTGCAAGGATTTAAACCAACAACCTCACATTTGTAAGGGGGAACATCATACCGCAGACCCGTAGATCAGGGGTTTTTGCTCATATATAATACATTTAAACCTTACTTGTGTTGACAGTTATCAACTGATTTTTAACTATTTGAAAAACAGAGTTTGTTTGGATCTATGTCGGAAGGGATCGATGACTACTTTCGCAGTAAGTTTCCCAAATTGTTGATGGAGGTGTATAATGTTATGTATCAACACTGCAAGCACGAAGGATGGTTTCGTAAGTACTTGGAAACTTAACTATATTATATTTATGTTACAGAAGTATACCATTTTTGGCCCTAACTCAAAGGTATTTATAGTTTATAGATTTCCAATTGTATTTTCAGTATGTAATGTAACTTATGTATGTATTGGATGTTGATGAGTGAATAGAATGTTTTTTTTGTAACATATTATACTATCTATTAATGGTACGACACTTCTAAAGTGTCGTACCAGCCTCAAAACACTGAGTACAATATGTGATGCTTGTCCAAGTGTCTCATCTGTCATATGCCACCTCCTGGCCCTCCTGTCTCACCAGACCACAAAACCGATAGGCTTCAACAAAAACACAAAACCGGTAACCCTCAACAAACCGTCATCAACAGCAACCTCTCGCAAGCCGCAACCTGCTACTTGACCGTTGCTACTCCACGATTGTGTTGCTTGAACCCAACGGTCTAAAAGACATAAGGAGACGGAACCGGCGGGTTCCCCGACCACTGTGTAAGGCGGCGCGACGTTTACACCTCCGTCTCCGCCACTCTATGCTACCTAATAAGCTACCGGTGACAGTACTCGCGAGCCACAACCTCACTTGAAGCCAACGATCTAACCATAAACCTCAACCCGTCACCACCTTCCAACGTCCGACCCAAACACATACATCTTAAAGTAAGCATATTATTATTATTATTATTGTTGTTATTGTTATTATTATTATTATGCTTAACCAGCCCTGGGTCGTCACACTCCACAAATCCGCAACTGTTATTGCACCGATTGGATTTGGGATTGTGAAGTGGAAAATAAATAATTATAGAGAGGAAGCAGATTGTTTAGATAGAGAGAGAGAGAGAGAGAGAGTCTAGAGAGTTGGTTGTTCATTTGAAGAGAGAGAAAGTAAAGGTTTTTGTTGGTGTTTGTCTGATTTAGGAGGAGGGCAAAGAAAGAGTAAGTTGAGAAGAGAGAGAGACAGTGAAAAGTCTTTTGAGTGTTGCAGTGAACAATAAAAATTCAAAAAGGGATATAGGGTGTTGAGGATTTTGTTTTCACATTGGGCTAAGTTAACATATTTAGGTGGTCATTGAATCGTCTTCATCTTCCTTTGAACTTAATAGGCCTTTTACTTAAGGTTGTACTCCACTGGCTGACAATATTAGTTTCATTTGATTAAAGTAAGCCGATATGATAGAAAGCATATATGTTATTAAACAAAGTTGAGGGATATATACTTAAGGTTGCTTATTGTATGAGGATTCCATATTATTACGCAAATAAGCCGACATTGGTACTTAGCAAAGCAATCATTAGACCGTAGCCATTAGCCGTAAGTGTATACTAGACAACGTACTTGCCATATCAAGGTCAACACTAAGAAAGTGTGTATACAAATATGAAGATTGTTAGCTTTATTAGTGAAATAATAGTTGCCTCTACCATCTAAGCTTTGACATGAGGACTTCGAAGTTTGGGCCATAGGGTATAATACGTACATAATCAACATTGGGATTTCGTGTAATGAGTAACAAATATTCGAGATTTAGGCAAAGAGATTTAGCCAAACCAACGACACTGGCCGATACGTAACTGTTAAGATGCTAAAACATATACACACAATATTTAGCATAGATGTACTCATATAGGCATGTTCTTAGATATGCCATTTGCCGATATTTGTAGCTCTACAAATCTAAAGGTTCGCTATAACTTGTGCTCCTATTGTAAGAAGCTAATAAATAGTGTGCTTCTCCGCCACACATTGCGCGTAACATGTACGCACAACAGTCACGCCCGCGGCGAAGCGCGGGCCACTAACACCTAGTTAGTATTATATATATGCCTTTAATCTTTGTTGTACTACATCCTTTTGACTTTCTTTGTTTGTGGCACCAGACATGGTTATCTATGATGTGTATTTTCTTGTTCAAACTAGTGAAACTGGTTGAACCATTCATCAGTTCCATTTCATTGGTGGTTTTTTTATATCTTTTATCAACCGATGTTAAAACAATCCAGTATTAAACCAGATCAAATCGATTATTCAAATTTGAAAATCTGGCAACGAACAACCTACTAGCAAGTACAAAGTATAAGAACTATGAACAAAGATTAGAGGAGATATCGAGAAAGATAGAATAGAGAAGTCTTATTGATTGAGTAAGATACAATATACAAGAGTTGGTATTTATAGGGCTATACAATTAATACAAACATAATAAATAGATGTAGTTATGTATGTGAAAAGTCACCACATTATTGGTGCATTCATAACACTAAACTAATTATATGTTTGAGAAAGTTTACTGTAAAAAGATGTTTTGCGTAAAATGGATAAGCATTTTGGCTTTTGATCAAAATAAATCAATGGATGAGATTAAATGTCAAAAGTATACGTTGAGTTTCTAAAATAAAAGGAGAAAGGCAAAATAGGTATAACCCACAATTGTTGAGTTCGACCCCCATTTTGTAAACGTCCATAACTTCTTCATACGACATTATTTTTCTAAAAAAATATACCATAAAAACAAGCTTTTTATCCTCTTTCATTTGCATGCCATATTGCTATACTTTTTTTTAAAAAATTTGTTGGGGTGATAACTTGCGTTTTATCGTGGTAACGACTTACTTTTTTGTCAGATATAACTAACATCTTTTATCAGGTATAACTTGCGTTTTATCAGATATAACTTGTGTTTAATCATATATAACTTGCATCTTTTTATTAGATATAACTTACGTTTTATCATGTATAACTTGCTTTATCATTTATAACTTGCATTACATCATGTCGTTTTATCAGATCGTCTTATCTGGTATAACTTGCGTTTCTAAAACGCAGTATACCCTTAATAAAACGCAAGTTGATGTTTAGCACCCGCATTGCATTGATCTGAGTATAATAGTGCTTAATTTAGCTTTGTTTCTTCCATGTAAGATTGATTTATGTACATATATCATATTCATCATGCCATGAGGTTCTTGATGCTTATAAGATCAAAGATTGGACTTTATGGAAGTTTGATTTTGTCGTTTAACATCACTCTATGTTATTTATATCGTCTGGCCTCTGGTAATCGGATTAGCATTCATGATCTTAATGTCTGATTCTTTATAACTTTTGGCATTCTAGTGAAACCCTTTAGGAGTTTTATAACTTGCGTTACTAAAACGCAAGTATACCCTCAATAAAACGCAAGTTATCAACCCAGCAAAAAAAAAATGTTTTCAGTATAGCAATATGGTATGGAAATGAAAGAGGATGAAAAGCTTGTTTTTTATGGTATAAGTCTTTTTTTTAAATAATGTCGTATGAAAAAGGTTATAGTCATTTTAAAAATGAAGGTGAAACTTTAATGACGCAAAGAAATTACCATCGTGCCCCCTGATTATCTAATTTAATCTATGGCTAATAATCCTTCTATACTTTTTACGCTAACCTCCTTTTACGTTAGCCTCACCCTTATATGTTAACCTAGCTTTGATACATCAAATCGTAAATAAAACAGGAAAAAATCACTAATTTAATTATTGTATATTAAATTTTCCCTTGTTTAAAATACACTTGCATGTGATTTTATATTAGGGGTGTCAACGAGCCAAGCAGCACGCGAGCTACTTGAACTCGGTTTTGTAAAAAGCTTGAAACGAGTCGAGCCTTATCGAGCCCAAGCTGAGCTTTAAGCTTAAAACAAAGCTCATTTATTAATTGAGCTCGGGCTCGAGCTTGGCATGTGAAGCTCGTCAGGCTCGTCGAGACTTATCGAGCCTTAGTGTAATATTAGTTTTTACTAAAATGTAATAATATTCACCCCCCTCATTTAAGCTTGTTTACTAAACGAGCCCAAGCCGAGCTTTTGCAAATTGATCGATCATTTCACCCACTCACACAATCTTTTAAATCAGCTTTTGCAAATTGAGTTCAAATAACCATTATTAAAATTTGTTTTCTAGAACATTCATCACAATTCATTGTCACAATCTAGTTGATAATTTTAGATAGGTTTTCTACATATGTTTTTTTCCAGATCGTTGAGCATCTTTTGTATGTCTTGATATCCACAAAGGTTCTTGTGTGAGTTCTTTATACTTTATTAAACTGTTTTTGGTTTGATTAAGTTTAATGTGATTCTCACTATTTTACAACTATTTGGAAACCAGTTTTGAGGTTTTATACACACCCCCTGCCAGATCTCTTAAAACCTGCTTGAAAGTTTTCGAAGATCGTAGTTCAAGTTGTCTTTCATGCTGAATTACTATGTTATGCTAGCAAATTGAGTTCAATTCACAATCAATTCAATCACAACCATTGAGCCTTCACACGTTATTTGCCATACAAAAGTTATGGCCCAAGGATTTATTTTGTACCATACTTTGCCTGCGATTTTAAGTAGGATAAGGCGTCCAAAATTTGACATCGGAGAGAGGTCCATAGGTAAACTAGTTGTGTCAAGTAAAGAAAATGCAAAGGGGAGTAATGGCACAATTGTCTTTGAAGGAATATACGAAGGGCGTAAGGTAGCTGTGAAACGCCCTTGTCAAGGCGCACCATGATGTGGCTTCTAAAGAGGTTCAGCACCTTAATA